>NMRB01001680.1:79979-106482 GCA_002633025.1 Notospermus geniculatus | reverse complement strand
GGGGGGGGGGGGGGGGGCAATGTTTCTTGGTAGCCAAATGTGAGTTGCGAGAGCGGGGCAAGTCTCTTCGGAGCTTCGTCAGCGGGATACGGGCTGCGAAAAGCTTCAAAAATCTTGGCAAGGCATGGGTTGCCGGAGGTTCGGTGAGCAAAAACCTACCACCTTCATCAGAAATGATTTAGCACGTGTTTATGACTTTGTAACAATGTTGCTCTCAGATCGAAGGAGGCATGTTTATTGACCATTTTACGGCAAACTTTCAAATGTTTACCCGACATCCGTGCCCCAAGTCGATCGATCATGGTTATTGGTAAACAAAGGGTAAATGGAAAAGACGGATGTGCTCTGAGTTAAAGCTGTACCGCCAAAGGAATGACCCGAACCAGGCGTAAATGATTACTGGTACCAATCACCTTGTCGACATCCTTAAAAAACCATCCAGTGACCCACTATGACATTGTCAGCGGTCAAAAGCAGGCCTACTCTCTCACCCCTCACGCTCAATATCGTGATTTTCATGCGATCACGTGCCAAGTCAAAACAACCAAACATGTGCTTTAACAATGTCAATGACTTGAAGTACCAATCAGCGACGCGCTTATTCAGGGTTAATAGCTTAGCGCTGGGGTCAAGACGTTCCAAGGCCTGGCTTTCAAATATTTCTGTCGTTGACGTTCCATTTATACAGCTGCAGTATCCATTGGACAAAAGTTATGGGCTCAAAACTTCCCACCTGGTTCTGAAGCTAGGGAACTATCCCTGAACTATCTCGGAAGAATGGATGTTACATGTAGTTGCTTCCTTACGGTTCAGGGGGGCAGCTTTATTAGGCCGCCCCAATTCGAATGGCCAAGGGAGGTCTGGATATCGTTTCATATTTTCCTCAAACACGGACGTTTCTACCATGTTTTACCTGTTTTTCGACTTTCCCGTCACTCCCTGTAGACACTCTGCTGTACTTCCCTGATGCGTACGGAGCCGCGTCCGCCATTGTTATGCTGGTGTAGTTTTACGTGTTGGTAGGGTTGCGGGTTCGGATCGACCTCGTTACTCTTTCCAGTGCTACCGTCACCGATGAAGAGGCATCTTTATTTCTGTAATGAAAGAAAATCATGAAAAGATATCAAAGACTTTAAACGCGGATCTTTAAATTACCTGGTTTTGCTCTCTCCATGGTTTCAACTGAAAAAACACCACACCCCGCGGTGAGATCGTTGGAAATGAAAACTCCAAGGTTTATCTAAGTAATTAATGAATTATTGGCTCCGTAAATCTTATTAGGCTGCACTGGATGTGGTTTGGTGATTGATTGAAATGGTCTTGACGATAGAGCGATAAGGTATTCAACTACGCAAGAATCCACCGAAATCGATTCAATTACGTTTCGTTTCTGTTGTATCAAACTCGCTAGCCCAGAGGTATACGGCGTTCCGTGTTTTCGGTTTGCTCCACTTGTACCTCTGGCTTCATTCGCCCTCATCACTTCTGCTCGGAATGAGCAGAATGAATAACAAACCAACCTACAGCTAGTTTTTACACCTTATAAAATCGTAATCTTACCAACAAGTTGAGAAATGTACCAAAACACCAAAACTACCATGATTTTGAAACTTTTGTTCATTATTTTGTGTTGCACTTTTTTGCGGCGAATTACACGTATGGCGTGCTTCGGTCTTGCCGTTCCGGCAGAAATAGTTTCCATTTTAGAACCAACCTTATCGACGGGCCTGCAGTTTTTGCGAATTTGTTCACGTGATTAGGTGATTTTAAGAGGTAGACATAACCATGTGCTACCATGGAGGCAGCCATCTTGAATGACGTCATTCCTACGCGAAAAGAAGTACATGTACGATACGATGAAGGCAGAGTCAGTTAGGTGAAACCGTCTGACCTCTGCGTAGGAGATTGCTATTGTGTGTGGTAGGATGTCCAGAGCTCGCGCAAGGCACAGTGGGAAGCAGGTATCCTTGCCATCCTGCACCCAGAGCCTCTTTCTGGAACACGCGCCAAATCTCAGGACTTCTCTTATTCGTCGAAAATGAGACACTACCAAACTCAGGCCACGCTTCGGCGGTAATGTCACGTGTCGACTCGTCATATGGGTTTCCCAAAAAAATGGCGACCGATCAAATTTGAAAGAAGGCCTCGGACAGGTTGTTTTTCCAAAGTTCGCCTTATTCCTGTGCACAGGCCAAGGTCAGCTGATACTCGGAAGAACTTGTGTGTATGTTTTTCCATCACCCCGGCGGATGTTCTTTGAAAATAATGGTCTATTTGGATTACCTGGTTCTCGGTATTCCTTCATGATTGTTAGAGCTTCTGAACTCAACTGGAAACTTTAGCCGGATAGATAACCTAAGTTCAGTGCATGAAATCAGCCGACAACATTAAGCCAAAATGCCTGAGGCTGGTCGGTACTGAAAACACCTTGTTTCATTCGGCATCCATTTGCATACAGCCCTAACAAAGTGCTCCGATTGGATCCGACTGTAAACACGACTCTGATTCGTCCTTAAACATGCACTGTGGTTGGTTCCTTCACACAGTAGCATGCATTATGATTAGTCCTTTAAGAGTAAGAAGCGCTCTGATTGGTCCCTTCAAAAGTAACGCGCATACGGTTGGCTCCTCAGCTACAAACTCTCTTACAGGTCCCAGTGGTTTGTAGCAGACAGGGGCGGGTCCAGGATTTGGGAAAAAGAGGGGACGCCCTGTGGTAGAAACATTGAAATCTGCGGTGACTTTCAATGATTTCCTCCAAATTTCAGAGTTTCACGGCCGATTTTACAGATCAGGGGCCTGTTTCATAAAGTGACTTTAAGCTAATGGTACTATCAACTTCAATGCATTTTCCATTTGGTTGAAGGCACCATTAGTTTAAAGTCACTTTATGAAACAGGGCCCTGTTGAGCAAAAGGCGATCCGCGCCGGGCAGACACGTGTAACCTGTGGCGGGATTTTTCAAAACGCCCTTGGTTTGTGGGATTTACAAGATGGTACCACAAGACCTGTTGATGCGCCGAACTTCCCCGGTTCACTCGAGTAGTCTGTTGCCACTGCTTTAATACTTCCACTATATATCTCACCCGCCAGAAATGAATAATGTTCTTCCTCTTGGAAGGTTGGTTAATGAACTTGAACCTTGTGTTTAATTGGCTTATTTACGCTAGAAAAACATGATCTTTCTTGGGTGTGTGAACGGGGTGAATGATGATAGCAGGTAACTGAGAGAACCCATTTCTCTCTGGAATAGTTCCTGCTCTGTGTAAGCACACCAAGAGACACGTGCCATAATAACCCAAGTCGTTCTCCAGAAATTTCGCAAATTTTCGACCCCAACCGGGGTCTTCTTCAGGCTGGCACTTTCAAGTCGAGCTACTAGAAGTATAATGAGCTGGATCCCAACATCAGTTTTTCACCAACCACATTTTCCTTTCAACCCGTGACGACATTAGATCTACAATTTGATTCCGGCAATTTCAACTATTTGCACAGCGTTTTTCGCCGGTGTAAATTGCCGTTTTGTTGTCCCAGCCATTTGTTGCTATAGAGTCGTATTGATTGAATCATTCTTGAATTTCCATCAACCTGCCTCTCCCAATGTCAAGGTCACATGGGACTGGGACAGGACAAAAGCTTTTCAATTATCAAGGTCCCTAGTTCAATGGACTTTGTCATCGTTCCATGAACCGTAAACACCATCACGAAATACGCACGCGCTCATTTCGTCGACATGATGATGTTTTAAAACTACAGTTTCCGCCAATTGGGATAGGAAAAAATTATCACCGCATCATTAAATTCGACAAAAAAACACTGCTGGGCTCGAACCCTCGTTCTTACAAGCATGGCAAGGGGAACACGAACACACTAAACTCCACTCATGTTGAAGTTTAAAGGGATACTGTCCACATTCATAAAATGCTAAATTTGTTGGCTGAACCCGTTTGATTTCTTTGTGCTGCGACCTGGTTTACAAGAAAACGGATTTGCACCATTGCCTGATGGGTTGTGGGTAGCCTAACCTCTCAGATGGTGCAATCTATATCATGGTATCTTGAGTTAGCACGAGTGCAATCCGACTACTTCGGTTCATATCGATGAGTCATCGATCCGAGTTAGCAGTAAGGTGGTCTGGCAGATGGCTACGAGATTCTTCTAACCATTCACTGATAACGAAAGTGCTGGCCACCTCAGGGAATTCTTGGTAGAATCAGGCCAGGTCAACACGAGTTTTAGAGGTGCCTTTCCTTTAGGCGGAATCTCCAATGGATGTGGAGTGTTCCACTTTAGCTCAGTTGGGAAAGCGGTGGGACGAAGGCGAGTTCGCGAACGGCGCCGTCCGGCATAATGCCGGATGGCGGCATTCGCGAACTCTCCTTCGACGCGTCTCTTTCCCGCAACAATTTTTTTTTCATTATCAAATATTTTTTTCACGTGTTATTTGGTGATATTTAGTAATTTTTCATGTTTTTATGGTACATGTATGATGACAATTCATCGGCATCCAAAAGTTAGACACACACATTCATGACTCCTACGATGTCGTTGAACATCAATTCTTTTTCTTTAATTCTCGGCAACTTGTGACAACTCGTGGTCACAGAATTTCCGTGGTGAATGGTGGTTGCCGGCCACAGCACACTTGGCCATTTCCGTGCCTGTATGAGAAACAAAAGTGCTGAAGTGTGTTGCTATCAGACCTTTTTAAATCGCCATGCGTCTCCTCTTCTCATCCTCCCACAGCAGGGTTCTGGTCGCTCTTCTTCATCCACGGCGAGTGTATGAAGAGGAGCGAGACCAAAGCACAACCTCCCACAGCAGGGGTTTTTACCTCATTCCTCTTCATCTACTCACTGCGAGTGTATGAAGAGGAACGAGACCAACGCCCTGCTAAGGGAAGATGCCTCTTCGTATTGGCCAGGGTCATGTTGTTCAAAACAGCGTACGGTACGTTTGTCACTAGCGAGTTTAAGAAACCAAACGTTAACGCTAACGCTAATTACATGTACGTCAAAATGACGTCACCACTAGAAGAAATGCAACAGATTCATTCGATGTGACGTCAAAATGATGTCATTAACGTTAGCGTTAGCGTTAACGTTAACGTATGGTTTCTTAAGCTCACTAATAAACGTGACGGTGTTTTGCTGTCTTGGCGTTATTTCCATCAGATGACGCCAAAATAGCACAACTGTGTTTTGAACAACTTTGCCCAACCCCTAATGGTGCAGGTATACCCTCTCACGAATTGGTTATATAACTACAACTATGCTCCCGACGTTACGTCAGGACCAAAAAGAGTCGCCTAGGGCCAACGGTAAGCCTACTTGTCTATTGCATGCTGATCCAACATCGACACTCTATCATCCTTTTCTCTGGCAAACCATTGCCGACACTGCTTCTAACTCGAGGTGTGGTTTTCATTCTGCATATCTAATGGTAACGTGTTTTAATTATGGACTACAGTCCATACTTCATGGTAAAAATCGATGCCCCGTGCCAAGTCAGCAGCTGCTGCCGTGCAAACTTACCTGTTAATGCACGAAAGAACCGCCACTGGTTGGTAAATCCCGGCAAAACGTGTTCTCGATCGATAATAAACCCAGAAAATCTCAACAAATCAACAATTTAGTATCCAAGCAATGTTTCCCTTGACAGTGAAACCGAGTCGCACCAATCAAACGGTCAATTACCTCTTCTGAAAGCGACAACTCGCTGACTAGATAGGTGTACTCTCGACTTCGTTGATTGCAGCGACACAAAAACGTGGATGCAGCCTCGGCTTGGTTTAATTCTGTACTTCAACAATCCGTTAACTACCAGTAATCATCGATGCGGAAAGCAGTTTTTTTCGTCACGCGCAGTCGCTAGAGCGTTGTCCAACGCGTCGGTCACTGATGGTCACTCTGCCTCTAGGCCATCCACGAAGTGTACCTTTCCCAAAGTGATTAACTACCTAACTGTAGTTGAACCGCATCAAGATCGATAGGCCTATACATTCTGACGTATGAAACACCATTTCCTGTTCACCTTCTAAATACTTGAATTCCAGGTTAGTCCCCGACAGGCCGAGGGATGAACTTTCATATACCGATTACCCCGTATCCTTTTACTATCGTCTGCCGGAAGAAATGCACGCGTAAACTAATCCTAAATGTGTCAGGGGGTTCCACCACCAAAACACTTCTTTTTTCTAATCTTCAAAAACTACAGATCCAATAAAATCTTGAAGCAAAGAACTTTTTGCAGTATCTACTCCAAGAACTCCAGCGCCGGATTTTATTCAAGAACATCGTCCAGTATGACCCTTCTTTGAAAGAGTTGCTTCTTCAGTCACGTGATTTAGGCCCCTCTCGTTCAGCTTATGATATCCAGTCTAGCAGGGAGGTATCTGAGAGGGAGGGGTCTAAGATATTCCGAGTGCAATCTTCATCCGTTGATCAGTGACTCGTGAATCCAGTTTCTCTACCTCTATCTATCTCGTTCTGATCGTCAGTCCATGTAAGATATCTCAATCTCCGACAGAAATACATCTGAACTCTCTGGTGGCCAGAGTTCGTCTCTGTAAAACATCGCTGGGATAGTTTACAGGATGTAGGTAGAAAGCAAGAGGTCGATCGATCAGTATCGATTTTTATTACACAACATTCATAACGGTTACGTTAGCTAAAGCATACTAGGAAGTTTAAGAAATCAAACGATAAACGTTAACTTTAATACGACTAACGTTATTATGTCTACGCACGATACAATCTGGTGAATTTGCAGTATGAAAAATAACGTTTCCCGTTTGATTTCTTAAACTCCCTATTTGCTAATAAAAGTTAAGCTTGGTGTGAGCGATTTTCCTTCGTCCGAGGTTATGAATACAATATTGCATCTTACGTTATTAGGGAGTTTAAATCCTGCCGATCACTGGAGCTATCTGCTGGGCAAAACGTTATTCGAGACCGTTTGCTCATCAGCAGACAGCTCGCGTGTGCGCATAATTTCCGTGAGTTTTTTGCCGCGCGAGGCAGAGAGATCCCGTGTGCGCGTATTTTTCGGTGAGCTACCTGCTCAGCAAACGGTCTCGAATAACTTTTTGCTCAGCAGATAGCTCCAGTGTGCGGCAGGCTAAATCAAACGACCTAAACGTTAACTACGACAACGTTATTTTTCATACTGCGAATTCACCTGATTATATACGGCTGGTGTTATTTGGCGAGCCGCTCTCTGTGCAACGATCCGTCCTGGCGAGCGAGTCTGTGAGCAGATTTTTGTTGCGCAGCCGGACCGGACTCGGATGTGCAGTGAACAAATTCAGCCTTGCTCAGCGAGCGTTGGCCTCATTCATGAGGAGATGTTGGCGAGTGGCCCTCTCTGCAAGCGGCACCATGAATAATAAAAATAATGCTGCATGTACTATAAGAATAATTTCTAAATTACAGAAGTCCATATTTTAGCAGATACATTTTTGTTCGGTGGATTTGGAGTTGGGTGGATTTAGAGTATTTTCAGGAAAAAAAGAAAAGGCCAAAAGAAAAAACAGGAGACAGGAAAAGAGGTGAAAAAAAGTCGTCCCAGGCGGGAATCGAACCGGGGATCTGACGTTTACTAGCCAAAATAGTCCTTTTTCTTTTAAAATCAACAAAACCAGGCCAAATGGTGTGGAAACTTTTGGTACCTCCTGTCCGTCGTTCCACCTTGGTGTCGCGATTGAGTTCCTGTTTCACATCTACCCATTGCGTTCCTGTTTTATATCTACTCAATCTCCCCTAGCGGAGAATTGACAAACTAAATAGCTGTTCCATGTAAGATTTGCCACCCTGCTGATCTGCTGGTGGATGTTTCTATTTCTTGGGGAGGGAAACCCACTTCTAGATCGGCAGCTGTCATGGCGGCGCCCATGCCGGCGTTTTTCTTTTTGACAATTCAAAGTGTGATATCGATCAAAGGTAAAGTTTGTGTAGGCCTACAGCAGGGTCTGTAACTTAGCATCCATCGGTCTCATTATCTTAAGGAGTGAGATGTCAAAACTACGGCAGGAGATCGAGGGTGGGTAAAAACCCGTTTTTACTTTTTTAGTAGCCTAAACCTCCTACCGGTAGACCTACCTATGTACACTGCACTGCACTGAGTGTACATTTCATATGCATTCATTCAATCATTCCGATCCTGTGCGTCAAGTTTGGCATGGCAGCTAGCCTACCCCCCCCCCCCACCCATGCCATATAGGCCTATGCTGTCTTTGTCATTCTTCACTTAGTAGGCCTACCGCGTACCGGTAGGCCTATAGACCACTTGCGCAAGTCGGCCATTACAGCCAGAAGGTGTAAACAAACCTTGGGCCTAGTACATTGTGCCGACGGTAAGCACAGGAACCAACTGTACAAATGCATTAGGCCCCCTAGGGCGAGGCTAATGTTGACACCCTGGGCTGATAAGCGCAAGGGGTCTATAGGCAGCGCAGGCTTTACCGTCTGTTAGCTGTTTAGGCCGTGTGTTAACTGCGGCAGAACTTTAGATAGAATCCCTGACCCTGGTCAGATGAAGGAAGTGTCACGCAATGGAAATCTAATGCGGCTTATTAGGCCTATTCCGTCAATCGATGACCAGTCACCAGGGATTGTAAGTCATTCCTTACTGCAATCGTGAACTCGTGAATGAACTCAATCTAAGTACGGTAAGAAGTAGGTTGAGCTGGATTCATCTTCAGATGCCGGCATCTGCGTGCGACTGTCTGATGAATGATGACACGAGTAACGTGCAATCAGATTTTTAAAGTCAATGCCTTGGCCCACTGGACAATTTAGTCAGCGCCCTATTCTATTGTGCAGCTATGAATGGTTGCCTAATTCTGGTGTGTCAAACGCTGGCTGAGTGCTCTGGTATGAAGCAATAAACAAAATGTCGCCATTGAAATTTGATCCCCATCAGATGCTGAGGTTCGGTGTCTAAATATGAATCAAGCCTAACTCTGCTTCAAACAAATGCAAGACATTTGTAAACCATCAATGTCTAGCCTGTGCCTAATCATTTTCTCGTTGATGTCAGGCATCCATCCATGAAGCCACTTGCATCCTGGAAGAGGGACCTCGTTCGTTGTTCGTCCTCGTGTGGATCAGTTCTTCAGGTGGGCCCAGCGTGCACATCCCCCGATGTCGGCGTTCACGTCCCAACAGGTTCCCTCACAGCTGTACTTCAGACATCTGCTAGGTTGAACGACGTAAGTATTCTGTTTTGTTGAAATGTCTCAGTGTCTGCACTTTTTTGTGGCAGCAAACATGTCGGGAGCCTTCTTCATAAGTCTTCCATTGGACTTGAAGAGCCATGAGTTGACTGGTTTCATTCGCCGTCCTAGCAGAAGGAGGGTCGATGTGATAAGACAGGGCGCCAGTCAACGTATAGATCTTTAAAGACACCTCCACTTGGGAGTTTTCTTGCATGAGTTGGCTCTCTATGGGCAACTCAACTATTGAAAACAATGCACAGACCTTTGTACCATTGCTCTTGGCAGGTGTACAGCCTTCTCAATAACAGGCGGCGGGCGGCGATTTCGCCGCCTACAACAGTATCTGCCGCCGCCTACAAAAAGGTATCAAAAAAATAGTGAAAAGCTGGAAAGAGCGCCCGGCACTCAAAAGAAAAACCCCGCATTGCCGTGTTGATCGAACTAAATGTAGTTCATAACATCGTTCAGTGATGCAAACCACTATACAATCTTAGCAAGGCCCTCGGCAGGTGTGACATTGGGAACATGGAATGTCATAACAGAGTGAAACGCAAATGCCCTTGTTGGTGTGACCAACACCATTCTTTCACTCCTGCATGGGGACGCCATGTTCCAATGCCCAAAATGCCACAATGTAAATCAATCAGGACTTTCCCGCCAAAATTTGCAGTTCGTTTCCTGCCAAAATCGACACACACGCCTCGACCATTACCCCTGGTAATGGACTCCTGTACCATTTGTGCCTGGCACTCAACGAATCCTGGGCAGAATCCTGAGATTCCACTCGAGAGATAGATCCTCTGCTAGGTTGTCTTGGGGAAATGAACTTTTCTATTAGGCTAGATATCGTTTTTGACGGAGTTTGTGTATCATCAAAAATATTTCAGATGAGAATTTAATAAAATATGATTGTATTTACCTATAATCATTCTTTTTGTGCATTTTATCATTTTTTTGTGCTTTTCGGTCACTGCTTCAGCTATGTCCTGACCAATATCAGATTATCCATAAGTAATCAAGCATTGAAAAGCTGGTCATGCTATCGTCGAAAAAACACTCAGCCTCCTACTCTGAGGCAATAGCCTCCTACTCAAAAAATTATTGAGAAGGCTGGGTGTAATGGAACCAATGAAGGTGAATTGCCCATTGAGAGCTGACTCGCAAGAGTGAACTCGCGTGAAGGAGTGTCTTCAGTCGTGTGCTTAAAGCAGCTGTCCAGTTGAGCGGATATTTCATTGGGTTTAAATAATAATATGAAATAGAATAGGGTTTCTAAGGTGAAAGACATTGCTTCCTACCAGATTCGAACCCACGGACCCTCGCATAAGGCATCAATCACCAGCACGCCTTATTAAACCACTAAGCCAAATCCCCATCTTCGTAAAAAGATGGTTCAATGGTCTATGTTAAACGAGTTTTTTAAATAAAAAATGCTACATTTTCAATAACTTCCTCTCAATATAGAGTGCTCAGAAGTTCACCAAATTTGTTTAGTCACCTGTTGTTTTTGCACCTCATCAAATGTGATTTTCTTTCCTCCAGGTGTCGTCTCTTGACTCACTGGCGTGGGAGTTCACCGTCATGACCATTAATGACACTAACATCAGGGGCTCCTAAAGATGGTGTCCTCATCAAGGGTCTGTACCCTGGTACCTACAGGGTGCTGGCTGGGACATGAAAAACGCCTGCCTGATCGAGGCCAACCCAATGCAACTCGTCTGTCAGATGCCATCCATCCATTTCAAACCGGTGGAACAGAGAAGGAGCCGTGCAAGCAGAGGTAAGTAATGTGACTAGGCCAGTAGCAATTACATCTCCGTTTCAAGACGGCTGAAGCGTTCTCCTTTGAGTGTTTCAAGTGATGTGCATCAGTCCTCCAGGGTTTTCGCCAGGATATTTTTCCAGGGTACGACCTGGCATGCCTGGGGGGGGGGAGAAAAAAAGTTTCAAAAAATTTGTTTGAAAAAAAAAATTTTCCAAAATTTTTTTTCTGTTAATAATGGCCTCCAGAGTCATTTTTTTCACTCCAAAATGCAAAATTAGTCTTCCTTCTGCATGAAAGTTGCATTTGAAATGTAACAAATTTAAGAAAAACATTACTGAAGTGATTTTTTCAGGGTACTATATCGTGCCCTCAAATTTCTTTAAATTTCTTCAGTCTGTTCTAGAGTTTCGGATTGTAAAGTTCCAGCCTGAAGAAGACCCCGGTTGGGGTCGAAAATTTGCAAACACTCTGTAAATTGCCTTTTTATTTCTCAAATTTCTTTAGGGTACTGTATTTGTACCCAAAGTACCCTCTGGCGGAGACCCTGGTCCTCAAACTTTTAATCCAACTACTCAACAGTTCACAGATTCTGACACCTGAACNAAAAAAATTAACCCATAGGGCTCAACTACAGTAAAAAGCGATTTTCACGAAAGCGACCGCAGCGCCCCCTTTTATCTTAATTCGTGTTGAGGCATGATGGGACAGCACCATGCACCAACATCCAATCAAATTCGACCTCATTAAAATATGTCTGGACACGGGGGTATATAATACCTCTAATTCACCTTTAACTGCCAGTCTGAGTAGATAAGGGGGCGCTATAAGGACCATAAAATGGGGGTCTAATAAGGAACATACACAGCCGTACATGTATGTTACCCGGGGACCAATCAGGACCAATCAGTTTGGACGTACATGTACCAACTCGTACGGGTAGCCGGAGTTCGTTCCAAAGCGCGAGCATACTACCGGTAACTTTAACTCGTTTGGCATTCTGACACATCTCCCAGCAGAGGGCTCTGATGATTGAACCAATATATTTCGTGTTGAATGAATATTTTCATTATCGAATGGATATTTTTCACGTTGCAAGCATACTGACGCATTTTCCAACAGAGGGCTCTGATGATTGAACCAAAATAATTCGTGTTGAATGGAAATACTGCTGCTCCCTACTTTTTCATCAACAAAATTTTTTTTCATGAATAAATATTTTTTCATGAATAAATATTTTTTTCATGAACAGATATTTTAACAGATGTAGACAGAAAAAGCCCGGGTGAGACGCGGGTTTTTATGTAGTGTAAACAGGGCTTATGTAGTGTAACCACGGCTATTATACAATGTTCCATAAATTGACGCCAGTCATGCGGACTGCTTTGGCAGATTATTAAAACCGCAAATACATGTCGCATTTCCATCTTCCGCATTCCATTGCTCCACGGCTAGATTGGGTTAGACATTACATAAAGACAAGGAATCTTCAGGCCTGGTATTCATAAAACTACTGAAGTCATGTAAGTCAAAGCAGAGCGAACAAACCCCTCCTTAACTTTGGTGCACCGAACAAGTGGGATTCAATGTGACACTTAAGTCAAGTAGACCACTCAAATTGTCTCTTAGATTTGAGACACCTCCGAGGCAGTCTTATCTTTAGGTAGATTGGCTTATTTGCTTTGAATCATACTGTTTTGGCATTAATCGAAGGAGATGGCCACTCTAACGCGTTTTTTTGCAAAAGAGTGCACTTTTGATCTTGAACTTTATCAACGATATCGGGTCCATGGACAGACATTATTGGATGTAGTTGATGTTATTCGCAACGACCTCGAACCTCAAACTCAAACGAATCACGCACTGGTTGATGACCCCTTTTTGTATCCTAATACACCTATCAATGGCAATTCTCATTCACGCATCATTTTTTGGCGATGAAGGGTTCCTTAAAAACTTGGCTTTCTCTTATGTCAGTCCCCAAAAACGGTCGATGTACGCACCCTTGCGACTCGCTGGAACTGAAATTTTGCCGTCGCCGCGAGTTGCACATGTTCAACTTTCTAGCGACTAGTTGTGCCCAGTCTCGCTCCGGTCGCTGCGATGAACGCGGGCTTGCAACTGATCAGTGTCAGTTTTGTGAACGGAACCTATTCTCGCCGAGTCTCAATGCCCCGGGATGTTACCTGATTCCTGCCAGTCCCAAGTGCGATGTACGCGGTCAGGGCATGACGACTGACTTGATCTTCCTTGGTTTACTGAGTTGGTAAATTTGCGATCTGCGTGCAGCGCGTACATCACCAGCGACTGATCAGGGCCCATGTTCCCGAAGCCTTCGTTAAAACAGCTGATAACGACATCGTTAGGAGCAATAACGAGAGCCAAACGATAAGGCAAACGAGGGTTAGCCGAAGCCTTCGTTTAGATGTCGTTATGGTCTCATTGATAACGAGATCGTTGCTTTCTCGTCTGGAGGACCATGCTCTGTAGGCATCTGGACGACTAAAGGGGCCCCTTCACTTGACAGTTTTCTCGCAGAAGTTGGCTCACGATGGGCAACTCAACTGCGAGCAGTTGTTTGTGTCATTGGTCTGAGCGTAAGTCGTAACGAAACAAACATAGGTGAATTGCCCATTGTGAGCCAACTTCTGCGAAAAAACTGTCAAGTGGAGGAGCACCTTAAGTTTATTATCAGGTAAAAAGGATATTTCGTAGAAATCATCAAGCAATAGACTCTATCACTCCAAAAGAGTGCAGCACCTGATCTGACGCCATGACGTGACTCGAAAAAAGAATCAGTTGTTTCAGCGATCATGACGTCGGGAAACAATTGGTTCATAAGGTGACCATTATTTTCAACACTGTCTGGCAAGTCTCTGTATGTCTGGCACTATTTTCAGCTACATCTCAGTTCTTGAAGGAGCAACAGGCTTGAAATTTGGCATGCAGTCATGCATATTGTACTATTGTTGTTTTATTTGTGCGATAATTTTTGAACAGGAATCCTGTGAATTTTTTTACAGAGGTTTTTCTGGGATATTTTAGAGGGTATATCGGTGGTGGCGAAATATATAATTCCTAATAATTTTGCCTTTCTATGATGAGTTGGTGAAATGGCTGAAGGTGACGTTGACGTGGAATTAGCCTATATAGGCATATTTCGAGGTTATCCTGCAACGGGGCCTCTATTCGGCGCATTAAGGCTATTAGTTTATTCGCGGTGAGTGAGTGAAGTAGTCTATTGTTGTAAGCAGTGCGCAGGTATAGATCTGTATATTGTGTACTGTTATTGCGCTAATTACTGTATAATATGACTTATCCGGCCACCACGGCCAACCTGCGAACTACGCGAATTATTGACTATACACGATCCAGGCCAAGTTATGAAAGGCCTAGTCAGGGTTACACATCACTTCTGAGTTTCTTTTCAACGGCAGACCGCAGTTTTATTCCATAGTAGGCCTCGGTTTATTTGACATCATTCATGTCATTTACAAGTCGACAAAAGTGAAACTGACCCTCACCGCCGGATATCCATTACGATGCTCACCAGGCGTAAGACGATTTCCATTGAACGTGTAACCCTGACTAGGCCTTTCATAACTTGGCCTGGATCGTGTATAGTCAATAATTCGCCTAGTTCGCAGGTTGGCCGTGGTGGCCGGATAAGTCATATTATACAGTATAGGGCCTACTCGTCTCTCCCGTGGATAGGACTGTTAATCACTAGTAGTTGTGTATACGACATCATCAGTGTGTATTTATAAGCCTGGGGATGAGGCCGAGTGCCACCCCTGAGGTCACCTTGTGAACTCTGTCGCCGCCAGCCTTGTTTGATTTTTTTTTTTCGTCTCACGTCAAGACATCATGAAATGACGGGCGGGACGTCAGGTGCTGCACTCTTTTGGAGTGATATCATCTATTAACCGAAAATCGCAGAATTCCACCTGAATCGATCGTATTGTTATGGCTGCCGCACAATGGACTAAGTTCTGAGACCGCCGCTACAGATCCATGACGTTGGTTGGGGACCACTGCGTCAAAGGACGACGTCATGTCACGTCAGCGGCGCCCACGACATAAGTCTGTTGGCGTGAAATTGCAAACTTTTGAGGCTCAAATGATTGAATTCCATGGTGATTGCGGCCAGGGGCCATATTCATAAAACTACTTAAGTCTAAGTGTGACACTTATCCTTTGTTCAACACAAAAGATAAGTGTCACACTTAGACTTAAGTATGTTTATGAATATGGGCCCTCCCTAAGTCTATTTTCAAACTGCTTAGACATTTAAAAACTAGAGATTCTTGACTTCTCAATGGTAGTTGAAATGTTTCAAACGGATAGATAAGTGCGAAGCCTTCAAACTGGGCACACATTTTTCCTAATTTGTAAACATGGTCCCCAACTAAAATCACAGATGTAGTCCTGTGCTGATCTGTTAGGTATCCCTTCACCTCAATGGCGAGATGAAGGCAGAGGCGACATAATAGAAAGAAACACCAGCTTCAAAGTGGCAGGCGCACAATATTCGAGGAGTCGAAACTAAAAGACCACTTACTGCCCAATAGCT
The DNA here is from genome assembly GCA_002633025.1 of Notospermus geniculatus. NCBI lineage: Eukaryota > Metazoa > Nemertea > Pilidiophora > Heteronemertea > Lineidae > Notospermus > Notospermus geniculatus. The sequence continues at coordinate 90,930 of NMRB01001680.1, read as the reverse complement.
GAGTAACACAAGATTTTTGAAAGATCCGAAGTGGCACAGGATTTGGGTGAACTGATTTACTGCAATGTCGGTGACCGACCAGCGCGTAACGACAGGTGTGATAGAATCTAATGCCCCCGTCTTTCTGATGTCCCCCTGCATTGTTTGTCACTGGATTATGGGTCGTGGTCTCTCTCGAGTCCTATTCAATGGTGCCGCTTATTCCGTAAATGCATTGTTGGGGGACATTCCATATCGGGTAACATTAGATTCTATTACACCGGCATTGCACTACCAGGTAACACTGATCATCTGGTGCATCGTAGTAAGAGTATACCAAACATGACGACCCACAGCCCGCGCACACACGCCAGTCCCTCACCGTCTTTTGGAGGGCATACTTATAATGATACGAAGACTTTTATATGGTGTCAAGCAGAATGATGATGTCAGTGAAAGCTTCAAGCAAATGGCTCGTCGGGTGTCAGTTGCTGTAATACCTCTGACAAACCATTAGCTCTAAGCGTTTCCTCAAAACACCTCAGTCAAGCTACGAAAGAGAAAGCACAAAAATTGACACACAAAATGATGATAAACAGGAAGTCAATTTCCAGAATCTTAGCAAATTTTCGACCCCAACCGGGGTCTTCATGAGGCTGGCACTTTCAAGTCGAGCTACACTTCTGGTAGTACGACTTGAAAGTGCCACCCCGGTTGGGGTCGAAAATTTGCTAAGATTCTGGAAATTGACTTCATGTTGATCATCAGTTAAGCAACGGGTACCGTTTCGGTTACAAAGGAATTGAACATGTCGTAATCTACTCCATTCCACTGTTTAATTATGTTGGATACCGGTACCTTGACACTTGCAAATTTCACCAGCCACTTAACTGGTATGGAGTCATACATGTAGATGCTCATGAGCCTTACGTCACGACGCGTGCAGATTGAGCGAACAAAGCATCGCTATCTCCTTTCAACCATGGGTGAATTATTCTCGCCGGTCACCACCAAAGAACTGACCGCGTTCTTTTAGTGCCATTCCACAAGTGGACCATGCAAAATCTGCAAAAAGTGATAAGATGTGGGGATCGGCAGATCTGGCTCAGATTCCTAAAAAAGATGGTCTTGGGGCAAAATGAGGACAGGCCAAATATTACGGAGATTGGTCACACGGATTGAGGGTAAGGGGAAAAGTACTGCCCCAAACTATTTTTTAAAGATAACAGCAATCTTTCATCAAATACTGTCCATTTGAGTGAATTTTCACGCCTTGGCAGTAGTAGATATCCCCTATATGTCAATGAAAATAGATGCCCATTGTATTTTTTTTCCATTTTTGTTTAGTTCCAAATCACTCTTGATTTAAAGGTACAGTGCTGTATTGCACTCGTGTCAAGAAGGGTATGGTTTGTTTAGCACATCAGTGAAACGAGTTGGGGGATGCCTCTCTTTATTAAAAGAATAAAATCTCTGGGCGCTCTTTCCATTGCAGAGATATGCGGGTGCAAAATCATGCATACATGTACTACTGATCTACTACGGATGTATTACGGCTATGTCGCTCATTTGTAATACATTATTAAAATGTCTACGTACAAAGGCATACTGCTTTTTCGAGAGAGCACATGATATCCTTTAACGCAGCGAATAGTAAATTACTTATTTTTGGTGATATGGTTGGTGTTGATGTCGCGATAGAATTTGAAGGGGCTATATTTCGTCCGTCTGCTTCTGAGGTGCACCTGGGAATGGTATTGGGAGACTCTTGTATGAAACGAAGGTTTGAAACGGGTGTCAAGGATATCTACAAAAGAACAAATCTTTTAATGTCTTAATTTAAGTTTGCCGCCAGTGTTCATGTGCGTTATAGATTATTCAAAAGATATTGTATGTCATTGTATGGGTATCAGGGCTGGGATATATCATCCAAAGGTATTGAGGACATCTACGTCACGTGGAGAAAGTGTATAAGACATGTGCTAAATCTTCCATATCGCACACATAGTGCCTTACTCCCTTACATCATAGATGATCTTTCAATCGAGTTGCAAGTAGAAAAACGGTTAGTGAATTTTCTCTCTGCTATGCTGCAGTCAAAGAACGTCTACTTGAAGAAATGCGCTCTTCTTGTTAAAGACGGTAGTCTGTCTGCCGTAGGATGTACTTTCAATCATTTGATTGCTAAATATAGATGGGACAGATACGCTTTACCCGACAAACATGCGATGTTGAGGGACGTGAGTGGGAACACTGAAAATGAGGGATTAAAAATGTTAGGGATGCAGGTTAGGGAATTGTTAGATATGGTGTACCCCAGGGCAGCGTTCTGGGCCCTTTGCTCTTCTCATGTTATACCTACCCCCTGGCGGAAGTAATCGAAAATCACCGCACGGGCGGCCATTTCTATGCTGATGATACCCAGATCTGGCAGGCTTTTGGCTTCAATGATTCAGCCTCTCTCGCCAGGGTAGTTACCAGTATTGAGCACTGTCTTAATGATGTCCGCCTCTGGATGCTAGAGAATAAGCTCAAATTAAATGATTCAAAGACCGAGTTTCTGTTGCTGCGTTCTCCGCACCAGGATGCCAAGCTGACTGACAGCGATATCTGCCTGCAGATCGGTGATGTCCGTATCAGCCCTTCAGAGTCAGCTCGGAACCTTGGTGTGGTTTTCGACAGCAACATGACTTTGCACAATCAGGTTTCGAAAGTCGTCTTATCTGGATTCTTTTATCTGCGTAAGATCGCTGCTGCCAAAAAGTACCTCCCTTTGGACCTTTTATCTAATCTTATCCACGCTTTTATTACCTCACGCCTCGATTTTTGCAACAGTATTTACTATGGTCTTCCATCTTATGAATTGAATAGACTGCAGAAACTCCAAAATCAAGCAGCTAGGTTGCTGACGGGCACAAAGAAGAGAGATCACATCACGCCAGTGCTTAAACACCTGCACTGGCTGCCCGTCCAGCAGCGTATCCAGTTTAAAATTCTTATCTTTGCTTTCAGAGCCGTGCATGGCGCAGGCCCTGACCATCTCCCGCTGCCACTCCAGCCACAGAGATCCACACGATCCGGCTCTGCCCCAATGCTGGAGTGGCAGCGTGCTCGGAAAGTGAGCGCCGGGGATAGGGCCTTCGCGGTCTGCGCCCCACGGCTCTGGAACGCCCTTCCAATCGATTTACGCAACCTTACGGATTTTAAAGTTTTTAAAAACTGTCTCAAGACGCACCTTTTTATCGCTGCCTACACTCCATGACCTGATTGTTTCACTGCAAATTGTTTTATCCAATTGCTTTTAACAAAACTGTTTTACCTATCACCGTTTGTAAAGCGCCGCTGGCAATTCATTTTTAAGCGGCGCTATATAAATAAATTTTATTATTATTATTATTATTTATTATTATTGTTGTGGGGGAGAGATAACAATATTTTTTTTCACCACAGAGGAGCCTGATGATGCCATTTTCCACCTGTGTGTTAGGCCTTAACCCATTCAGGACCGGAGGATTTTTGTGGTTGGACGACCAGAGCTGTCCATGGGACTGAAAGGGTTAAGATCTGACACTGACCGGATATTGTTCCTGTACATTGCAAGTATATAAAATGATGTAATCCTGCACTGCACAGTTTGCACCAAGTGAACTGTACTTCTTGTACGAATAAACATACATATACAGGGTGTCCCAGAAAAAATCTAATCCTGCGAAAAGGGGTCAGTATGACCAACCCAAGAGGTGTACCGCTGTAACAATGGGTTCCCCGTAAAGCTGGGTCAGTATGCTTTCCAATGATACCATGATGACATTACTTAAAGAGGAATTGACCCCTTCAAATATAATGACTATTTTTGCTGTTCCAAATGGGTATGACACCACTCTATGGCTGGCAAAAATTTGGTGAAAAAATCTCAGCTCATTTTCAAACTACACACAAAAATGTATTTCTCCGAATTCAAATTTCCCGCTCAATTAGTGATGTCATACCTAGAAACATTTCTATAGTCATCCATTGTAAAATGTACCAAATCTTCATCCTGGAGAGCCTGTCAAGTGCACTTTCTGACTCAAAGTGTTGATTTAGGAACAAAAGTCCAAAGTAAACACTAACTGTCTCAGGAAGGGTATTATTATTCAACAAACTGTCGAGATTGACTAAGATATGGAAATCTCTAAATATGGTATTTTCAATTATTTCTGAATTTTCACCTGAATTTCAAGTGTAAAGATCCCCACAGGGTAACTAATTGATTTTCAATCACGGCAACACGGTTGACATTATAAATATATTCTTTCCAGCTGTCTTTGATACAGATATAGCACATTTTGCAATGGTCACTATATTGTAATGGTTCTCTGAATGACATCACTAATTGAGCGGGAAATTTGAATTTGAAAATTACATTTTGGTGTTTCATAAGGGGCACAGTCCGCGTGAGCTACTGCGAAACTAATGTATTAGGCCAGCCCTGCATACCACGATATATAAATACACACAGCACACCTGGATGACCTAATTTCTGTCCGCAGTGAAGTACACCTGACTGCGGACAAGATTTTGCAGTTGCTCATGCGGTGTGTGTCCCTAATGTATTTCGGAAATGGGTGGAGATTTTCAAATCAAACTGTTGTGAGTCCTGAAGTGATATCATTAGGCATTTTGAGGTGTAGGTAGCCCAGTTTGGCTGGCAAAGTGGTCAGTTCCCCTTTAAGTCATGCATCATGGAGTGTCATTGTTTTGAAAACGGCATGTCCAAATCCATTTGTTACAGTTCATAATCTTGGAGCCAAATTTGGAGTCAAAGTTATCAGGATCACACCTAAACATGGATCTCTCTCTGGGAAGGCGTCCCTAAATGCATCTCGAGTGGCTTGTAAGCTCTTGTTTTTAAGGAATTTTGTTACCACAAACACTCTTTGCTCAGTGGTAAGTTGCACCATGTTGCTGGCTTGAATGTTTACTGGTCAGAATAACTTTCACACATTGGCCTATGTTCTGAAATCACTCACCATGTTATTGCATAAGGTTAATGACATAAGGTTGGATGCTTACTTGTTTTCCTGGTCAAGCATTTCAAGTGAACATTCATTTCACTGGTTTATTCCAACTGTAACAAGTGGATTTTGAGATGCCATTTTCAAAACAATGACGCTCCGTGATGCATGACTGAAGGAATGTCATCGTGGTATCATTGGAAAGCATATTGACCCTGCTTTATGGGACACCCATTATTATAGTGGTACACCTCTTGGGGTGGTCATATTAACCCCTTTTCACAGGATTAGGTTTTTTCTGGGACACCCTGTATATCTCTGCAAAGAAATGAGCGCCCATTTTTAAAAAAGATATTTGAGACAAGTTTTGTCATTCGGGACCATGAAGGGACACACTCCGCGTGAGCTACTGCGAAACTAATGTATTAGTCCAGCCCTGCATACCGCGATCTATAAATACAAACAGTACACATGCGTGGTCTATATTCCTGCCCGCAGTGAAGTACGTCTGACTGTGGACAGGATTTTTCACTAGCTGACGCGGAGTGTGTCCCTTAAGCCCTTGTCACACTGTGGCGACTTAGACGGGCGAATCCCCGCGAACTAGAATGAAATGGTCCATGGACCATGTACATGTACAGTCATTGACATAAGTTTATCTACACCTACTACCTTGAATATTTCAAATACTACTGGGCCAATTTTAACACGGTTTGTACCACATGAAAGTATATAACCTTGGTCATATTTCTGCATCAAACGTTTAGAAATTTGGAAATATCATAATTATGTAATACCTCATTAGAAAAACCCCTAAAAATCAACATTTTTATTATGGAATTTTTTTGTGACTTTTGTTACAGGGTTGATAGAGTGGAGGTTTCTAAGGATTTTGAGCTTTGTTTCATCAAAATATAATGAGTGGTTGCTGAGATATTTGAGATTATCAAAATTTCGATATTTTGAGAATTTCCAATTTTTCAAAAAACATTGATATTAGTAGACAGAGCTCACCTAGAAACGTAGGAGAATGAAGTTTTGGAACTTTCAGCGTAAACTGGCTGGAAGTTACAGCTGTCTTAAGTTAAAGAGTTTAGCATATCAACATTTTGATATTCTGAAAATATGAATATCTCGGCCCAGTTAAAGCAAAAAGTTCCAAAATTTTGTAAGCCCATATTCTGAGGTTAGCTTTAACTAATGACATCAAAATTTCCTGAAAAACACGAAAATCTCAAACTATCAAAATTTTGATAATCTCAAATATCTCAGCAACCACTTGAGATATTTTGATGAAACAAAGCCCAAAATCCTTAGAAAGTTCCATTCTATCAAAACTGCAAAAAAATTCCATAATAAAAATATTGATTTTTAGGGGGTTTTCTAATGAGCTATTACATAATTATGATATTTCCAAATTTCCAAAATTTTGATGCAGAAATATGACCAAGGTTATATACTTTCATGTGGTACAAACCGTGTTAAAATTGGCCCAGTAGTATTTGAAATATTCAAGGTAGTAGGTGTAGATAAACTTATGTCAATGACTGTACATGTCTCTCTCTGTCATTACACTATTATGTCCAAAGGGGTGAGCACATGGTCCATGGACCTTTTCATTCTAGTTCGCGGGATTCGCCCGCCTAAGTCGCCACAGTGTGACCTGGGCTTTATGCCCTGCGACATCTTAATTATGAATGCCTACTTTGCCCCCTGTAAAAGCACACTTTTGCTGTATACATGTAGACCTACTAGCCAATGCATTGCACCAATATTTTGCGTGCTTTTGTCCCTCATCAGGGGGTAACTACACACCAAATTGCAAATCGCCGACCCCCACCACCACCACCTTGTCACTTTCTGCATGGTGTATTCGTGGACACACTTAAACTTCCAGCTGGAAGGCCAGTGAGGCAACTACTAGGCCACATCCTTAATAAAAATTTGTCCGAGGTGGATGAAGGGTATTTAAAGGTGTTTTAGGGCGTTTATACGGTGTGCCAAGGGCCAGTTGTTCTATGGTGACCCAGGGGTGTTCTGTGGTGCGACCATGCATGTCCCGTGATGAGCATGTGGTGGGACAAGTGGTGCCAAGGGTGTTCAGGACTGTGGCCCATTGCATTCAACATCGGACACTCCTCAGGAGTGTCCGATGGTGAATGCAATGGGCCACAACAGGGCACCCGAGACCACCACAGAACACCACTGACTTTATCATCACATAGATGTGGGGCACCACAGGACACCGAGATTACCACAGCACAGCATTGACTGCACCACCACATATATGTGGGGCACCACAGCACACCACTGACTGTACAACCACATGATGTGGGACGCCACAGAACGCTGAACTGAGACAACACAGAACACCACGTACACCCTCACGGAAACTTTCTTGCAGAGTGACAGATGATTAGTTCTTCTATCCCAGTGGGGGAAATCCCCATGACGATGACCTAGTTTTAGACAAAGATGACTACAAGGAAACTCATCTCTTAAAGCCGCACACTATGGCACCGCTACTCACTCCCCAGTTCGGCCGAAATATAGTGCAACCTCATCTACAGGCGTGCGTAGTGTATAGAACCATAGAACCACATATTATAGCATTATCCTGCATCGAGGTTTTGGGAATCCCCTTGGGGAATCCCCAATGCTGTGTGTAGTCTTGCGCAGCCAGCCATGCACACAGTACTGCTACGGTTCCCCAGATTCGAAACAGCGGCTGGGTGACCGAGACTATGCTCGTCGATTATAACCCATCTGTCTATAGTGTCTGGCTTTAACTTCAAGCTCAGACGCCAATGCGCCAAGAACTAGGCCATATGAAGGAAATCCTCCACGGCCAGCTGGTTAGGTCATGCCATATAACTGGGGGCACAGTACAATGGGCAAAGATCGCAACTGACATCTTCCTTCAAGGGAAGCAATTTTATGGTGGAGAAGGCTCCTACACGGAGACACCTGACTCCGGGCCAATTCACCTGTTATCGCTTGCTTACCTACATGTATGTGTTCTGTCCACAGAGTGACTGCACGGTCCACATTGGAAATCACAGGAAAGTACCCACAATATAAACAAAGTTGTAGCAATCATGAACTTTTATCTGTATCATAACGAGCAACATTCAGATTTCTGTTTCGAACTTTATCTGTGTCCTCGCTGACGGACTATGTGGTGCCTGTATTGGGCTTTGATTTGCCAAAATCTGCACCGGACGGGGCGGTAGGCCTACTGTGAGTACACATGTTCAAGACTTAGATCACCTGGAATTTACAATAAACTATTTTGCATAGCCCGATCACATCCACCACATTCATGTTTGATCCCATGAATTATGTACATTCAATATTGATCTGGTCGCTCTCAACAAACAAATGTAAGAAGAAAAACAGGTACGTACTTTGAATCGTTTGATTCAAAGTATTGATTGCTGAACATCAGTGATTCTTTCAGTTTCTTTTTTTGTGCAGCATATCGGTGAATATTGTGGAAAGGCAGGAAAAGAGACTGGTGTAGACCCACAGATTTTTTACCTCATGGGGGTAATGAAAGAATACTACCCTTCGCAACTCCTGCGTTGGTCTAGGGGGTTTCCCTGAAAGTTTTATCGACACTTCCTACCTATTTTATGTAAAACATTATATTGTTTTCCTTGTCCTACATCTACATGTATTTGAGCTCTAACAACGGTTTTCTCGCACCTGCCTGACAAGGGTCAATCGTAATTGTGATATGGTTACCATGGGAAACGCGGTGAGATTATCAACATTTTGATAATTTCAGATTTTCCTGCTCTTCAGGAAATTTTAATGCCGTTAGATAAAGCTAACCTCAGAATATGGGTTTACAATATTTTGGGACTTTTTGCGTTATTTGGGAAGAAATATTGCATATTTTTCAAAATATCCAACATGCTCAACTTCTAACCAGTTTGCGCTAAAAGTTCCAAATCTTCATACTTCTACGGTGAGCTCTGTCTACTGATTTCCGAATTTTGTGAAAAATTGGAAATTTTCAAATTATCGAAATTTTGATAATCTCAAATATCGCAGCAACCACTCAACAGATTTTGATGAAACAAATCGCAAAGTGTTTTGAAGGTTCCACCCTATCAAAGCAACAAAAGTCACACAAAATTACATAATAAGTAAAATGTTGATTCTTAAGGTTTTTTCTTATGAGCTTTTACATTTTCAAATATCCAAAATTTTGATACAGAAATATGATCAACAAGATACTTTCATGTGGAACAAACCGTGTTAAATTTGCCCAGTATAGTATTTGAAATATTCAAGGTATCAGGTGGAGGTAAACTTTTGCCAAAGACTGTACGTGCGTCTCGTTACTGTGGCTTCCTTTTGTAGGCCCCAACGTGCATGGCGCAATTTCTAAGGCAATTCCTATTATATTCCAAATAGGGCACCAACCAATCAAATTTCGTTCGGGAACTCTTCTACTGTATACATATACATTAACTTCTAACAGACGTGACGTGGAGGACCGCCATTAACTTGAGTCCAAAGAAGTTCATACAGAGTACATGTATTATTTATTTTGCCGACTTTGCCTGTCAACATTTGGAATTACTCATATTGACATATAGCCTGAGGTACCGAAATTTCGTCAACCGTCGAATACCTGGCGAATTAAAAAAAAATATAGTGTCGTATTTCCGTCGAGCGTCTGAACTAAATAATTTTCCTAATAGTCGAATTCCTGTCGAGTAGATTTTAACGAAAACGGCGCAATCCTGGCGAGACGGTGAGCCGCTAACGGATGATGCATGTCGACGGACGACAGAACATGCCTGAGTACCAAATGCAATAGCCGCCAGAGGATATCTTGACATCGGCGGTTTTTTGCGACGTTGCGGTCTGGGACGGATTTTCCCACACATCTTTCACATATCCGTGAATAAGATGGTTTTCGACGGGCGCCCCCCGTGGGACACTGGCCAGTAATCGGCCGATGTCTGTCGGATTTTGTTCCGACGACTTGAAAAATGGTTGGCAGATACCGTCCAGTCCCCACCTATGTCCCAGCGGGTAGCGGTCCGCTGTCCGTCCGGCAATCGGGTGATTTTGTAGATCGGCAGGACATCCGAGGGGACTCGGTCGGGCACCTGTGGGTGGCTGGCGGGATACCTGTTGGACTTCGACCAGTGTCCGGAGGATATCAGGGCTCTGGGTGACGGCCAAAAATCGTCTCCGATCTACGCGGTGCCTGGCGGGTGGCTGGTGGGAGCCCGACGGGCGTGTCAAGGATTATGAAGGATCCCCTAGCAAGCTGGGTTTCAGCCGGTACTCGCCGCAAGAATATAACTCCGAGTTATTTTCTTCCGATCACCCTAGCGGCGCGCTACCGAGCTCAGGACACCGGTAGATGCCCTTGGGCGATCGGCCGGCAACCCGTCATTTTCCCTATTTTTCAGCCCGTTCGGGCGTCGCAAACACATCCTTTGCAGAATCGGTGGAAATGTGACTGGGGTATTAGTCACGAAGCCCATGTGCGATTTCCTAACCTCGCTTCTAGGATAGTAGTGCCTGACAACCCAGATAGCACAAATCGGTGGCCCACCGGTGGCAGAAGAGCCGGAAATCAGCGCATTGGGGCCAGCAACGGCCTTGGATGGCCCAACGTCGGGCCACCGTATACATGTATAGTCGTTTAATAAAAACATTTTTTGCTTTGTAAGTGTTCTTTGTTAGTATTAGGGAATTGCACGGATCTGGATGGAAGAGGAAGATTTCCGTCACGCGCGTGCCCGAGCTTAATGTGGCATAACTGACTTGACCCGTTTCGCAAGGTAAAATTCACACTTCCCAGATACTAATTTCATACGGATTCTATGATCATAGAGTTGTATGCTTGACACTAATCGTGTGTACATATCTAACAGATGTTATCGATGAAAGGCAGTTGAGTTATTGACGTGGCATGTTGTTGTGTATAAGTATCTCAGAAATGA
>NMRB01001680.1:48482-79505 GCA_002633025.1 Notospermus geniculatus | reverse complement strand
GTTGGTCATTGTCAGCCTGATTTGGTTTTGGTTGTGCTCCGGATTTGGCCTTCAGCAGGGTCCTTCTCTTCAGCGCTCGCCTCAGTGCGATTACTAACGCTGTGTTCAGGACACAGATAAGGATGAGTGGACCGAACGCAATGCCGATAATGTAGATAAAGGGTCCGTACGTACGTTCCCAGTCGTTAATTCGGAGCATTATTTCCAAGTGATCCGTGCAGCGATTTATTCTTTGTTCAAGACCCAACGACCAAAATTTTGGCAAAAAACAGACAACGGAAACGCTTATGACAAACATTGCAACTATTCCGACATTCTTTTTGGTTGAGTGAGCTCTGGCCCACAGAGGGAAAACTATGCTCAAGAATCTCTCGAAAGTTGCGAGCACAACCAACCAATTTCTTACCTGCAGTGTTGTAAGATATATTGGCAGCGTTGCATAAAAAATCTCCGGTCCTATATCGGGGTCCGGCATCGTAAAGACACCCAAAGGTCGGGTAAAGTAAAGGAGCAAATGTCGGAAAGAGAAATAGATGAGACAGGTGATAAGGTAGCAGAGGTCATTTCCGGCAATAATACGAAGTAGAAAAATAGCGGTGGAACCGTTGCGCAGTACACGCATGCGCAAAACGACCACGTTGAGGGTATTGAATACAATTCCGATGAGTACAACTGGCGTTATCCCGCACATATATAAATAAAAGACGTCGGCAAAGACTTTCCTGTACGGACATTTCATATCTGAGTTTTTAGTAATTGCTAATATCGTGACCTTTTCCACTGTCATTTTCCCTGGGCCAGAGGAACCTGCTTTTTTCAGAAAACACAATGAATTACAGTGCCTGATGTCTGGACCACTGACTGTGTAATGAGTTACAGTGCCTGATGTCTTGACTCCTGCCTTCTATGGCTGTACATGCGTAATTTTCCAGACGTATTCCACCGTTTGGTATTGTTAGACAAATGGCGAAAGAATGCCTGCTATTGGGCGATTCCACGGCATTGCATTAGAGGGGTTTTGAAGTTGTTCTGTCAAATTTCACCCTTCATATTCTGTCGAAATTGATGCTGCGTCCATGGCAGAGATAGGGTCTGTGCTGAGCTATTCAATGATACCATCATCTCTGGGCTGGGTACTACACTGCGGCAGTAATTAATAGAAATAAGTGGTGTAGAACGGGACATAACGTGTCCGCAAAGATGTCCCGTTCGACACCGAAATTTTTGTTAATTACTGCTTTGCTAATGAACCAAGATCCCAGATATTCCTACCTTTGCATAGCTCAGCTCTAGCTCTAGCTCTACCACACATTTGAAATCAGTTGCTGTAAAAGATGAAAGGTACAGAAAACAAATTCTGCAAAAACCTCTCTGTTAAGGCTCGTGGAATCGCCCTATTGGGCTCGTTGTTTTTGTGACCAGCACCTGTTTTTCACTTTAAAACATTTACCAGCACATTTGAAATGAAAGTATCAACAAGCAGTTCTCTCAAAACTGTAGCTTTAGTTCCACCTATCCCAAATTGGTGGGTTTTTCGGGACCCGAGTTTTCCCCGTGCTTAAAAAACCCGCCACGCACGGCGAGAGAGGTCGCATTTGCCGCTCAAATTTCGCTGGGTTTTTGGTTCATAGCGCATGCGCAATAGGCAATACACTTACCGCGCCATCAGTCGCCTGGTTTGGTAACTAGTAATTGCCGAGTTTATTGCACTTACACCAGTCTAAAAGTCCGGGTGATAAAATGTGTCTGAAGTAGCCCCGGCGAGCTCGGCGGGTCATTACAATAAATTTTCTTCCACGAGCGATGACGTCATCAGCCTAATGGTTAAGCAGTGCATTTTCCGGGTATTTTTTCTGATCAAAGTTATTTTATTCGAAACACAGTGGCGATCGTAAACCAGTTCGCTCGGGAAATGAACGTTTTGGATGTTCTCTACGTCCATACTGCTTCTGGGACTTTTCTGATTTTATCCTCCGCCGTCATTATCCTTGTTTTGAAACCCTGTTGAATGCCATTTTAATGGTAAAATCGGGGATTCCCTCGAAAAACAGCAGATTGTCTGGGGATTCCCCAATGATAAACAATTTACGAGGGGTGGAATTAATCTGGTTCGACCGTATCAAAGGCTTTGATATTTCTTCAGACATCAATGAAAATTTCATTTTGATCAGTTGTGCCTTTGTCCCGTCAATTTTGTCTTGAAACTCTCAACCTGCAGTGCTGACATGGACTAGTCCATTATTCAGAGGGGTGATGGTTGTTCGTCCAAAAATCTAGGCTATCCACTATACCCAGGGGGCAAAACCCCATTTTTGGTGAAAATGGGGGACCGACTGCTGTAAAAGGCCACCCCCGGGTAATGTGTTCAGGGGACCCCCTGAGCCACACTAGGGTGGGTGGCCTTTGAGATTTTTTGCAAGACGCCGAAAAATTGACTTTGAAGTTGAGGACACTGACTTCAGCATTGGACCCAAGAACTGACCATGACTGAGCGTTGTACAGGAGAATGGGATGCGATGTACAGCTAACTTTTGAACGGTGGGATTTACACCCATAAATGTATTACCAATAGATAGAAACATGGTGCCTCAGAAGCAGATAAGCATGTTCTTAATTGTTTTTAGTAGTTATGTAATAAGGAAATGATTTTTTATGCAAATTAGCAGAAAATGGGTCAAAATACATAAAAACGCTGTTTCCGATTACCGATTACGTAACTAGTTAGAAACTATAAAAAACATGCTTATTTGATTAAGAGCCACCATGTTTCTATCTGTTGGTAATACATTTATGGGGTGTTAAAGATAATATATCACGACTTCATTGTTTACGTTTAATGTTTGTAAACATTGATGTTTACATTATGTTATTTTGGACTTTTGGGACATGCCAACCCACCAAATTGAATATTTTCAGTATCAAAAGAATTTCTAGAGGGGCACGCCACCAACAAATTACTCATAAGACAAAGAAAAACGAGAAATAAACAAACAAAATGTAAATAAACAATGATTTTCGTGGCCCGCGAAAATATCCGTGATATATTATCTTTAATCCCACCGTTCAAAAGTTAGCTGTACATCGTATCCCATTCTCCTGTACAACGCTCAGTCCTGGTCAGTTCTTGGGTCCAATGATAAAGTCAGTGTCCTCAACTTCAAAGTCAATTTTTTGGCGTCTTCCAAAAAATCTCAATGGCCACCCACCCTAGTGTGACTCAGGGGGGTCCCCTGAACACATTACCAGGGGGTTGCCTTTTACAGCAGCGGGTCCCCCATTTTTGCCCTTTGCCCCCTGGGTACTAGCTTAAATTTAAGGACTCCCCGCCTCGAAAACCCGAAAACAGCATTAGGCCTCGTCCGGAACCCCTGATAAAACCCATTTAGCCCATATTTGTTTTGGCTGTGGCATTCTTATCGTGACATCGACTGCGAAAGCCTCAGACACCGCGCCATGGCTATTGTAATAGGTGAGTCCATCGAGTCCACTGTGTTCTAATTTTAGAATCGAATGACTTCCAGTGATCTAAGAATAGATCAGCTCCGCGTGAAACTTCTTGTAATGCTAATAAACACGGGGTTTTCAAACATGGGTCTATTAGGCACGGCAAAAAATAAGTGTACGCGCAAGAAACCTGGGGTTTTCGTGGGTTTGGGATACGTGGAAGTACAGCTTATTTGTACACGTAGAACGAAGAAGGACTCTGATCGAGCCGACACCATCTATGATTATCTGGGATTTTTCATCTCCCAGATAATTGTATTTGCTGGGCAGATGTCTGGATAGTAACGTACCTGTCTTTCCCAGTTGTGAACAAACGTGTTCCTTTCTTCCTTTTAGATTCAAGATGTGAAGGCGTCACCTACTGGTAATGTCCCACAACTCTCCCGCATGCACCAACACTCAAAATCATCGATGGAATATCGAGCAAGTACATGTCAAAATGTTGTTTGACGCAGTTCTTGCTTGTCGCAGTGAAAAATATCACGTTCCAAAATATCGTTGATATATTGTGGCATATGCAGGCCTATATACAAACTCATGAGAGGAGTCTTAGTAGTTCCATGCTGTAGAAGAGAGAAGCTTGACATCAGACCCTGAGGGATAACATTATATCGGTTGCTTTTTCATTCCGAGGAAAAATAACGGGTTGACATACGATTTCCAGCATTGTGTTTAATAACAGTAGTCGGTAACTTGATATACATGTAATACAAATCTACACTGGTACAAACGTTTGGAGCTTTTTTCTTTTCTGCACGATCAACACTATTCCCACTGGACAAAAAGCAGTCATCATGCATTGCATTAAAGTATGATTTACTATTTACAGATTAGTGTATTTCCTAGTAAGAAAGTGCCCATGCCAGTGGCAGGATTTGAATGGACCCGTCACTAAAGTAACTGCAGCAATTGCGACCTTCACAGAAAAAAAAATAATTGTTTCGAACTGTGACGTATATCGTCTAGTACAAGTGTAAGGTTTTTCAGTGTGGCCATATTTCTGTGTGATTCCCATTGTTTGGAACACACTGGGAAATGGACGGTTCACTGTTTCTCTGCATGTCTCTCATTGTGAGGTTGCTGCTTATTCCGTCAATCTATTTTATGTCACACTGGCACACGGGCCTCACTGAAAAACGTTACACCGGTACCGGTTTTGAGTAAATGATTTGTCTCATTCTGAGTTCATCTTCTCCTCAAGAAACTATGTTCATCTATTGCAAGTTATGAGACACAATATGCATCACTTTGAGATGAAAATGAATTCTTTCCGTTCATTGAGTAAAATAGATCATCTCAGTATGAGATAAAATCCGTCTCAAAATGAGGCGTAATGTAATGCCTATCTCAGTTTAAGAAAAATGGTCATTGTATCGAGGCAGTGACATCTCATATTGAGAAGGAGAAAAAATGTTGATCTCAATTTGAGATGAGATTGATTTCTGAAATGGCATTCAGACGTTGGGTTCTTAATCAGAGATGTCGAGTGTCTTGTCTGCTGTAGCTCGCATTTCATTTTGAGACAAGCTCAATCTCGATTTGAATGTCGATTACGCACTTGCAGAAGTGCTACCGTTTACCACCATTTTCCAAATTTTTGCCCAGCTCCCATATATTTTTCCGTGATGTTTGACATCAGTAAGTCATTTCTACTGCAGAGCTGCGTCTCTTAAAGGCATAGAATCTGTTGCTGTCTATAGACACAAGTCAGTTAGACCTAGTTTTCTTCACGGTGCTGATTGCCTAGGCCTGCATGCATGGTACATGCATGTGCAGTACATAGATCATGACATCTGTTTTGAGAAACAGTCTCGGCTTCCACATCAGAGATGTAATGCATCTAGCCTGGGGTGCAGCTGCAATTCAAATTGAGACCATCTTGATCCTTCTGTAAAATAAGCTTCTTACTTTACTTTATCGTGAACCATTAAATGCCAGTCAGTGATGAATACTTTTGGAGAATTTTTTCTGAATCATTCCGCATGGCTTTACAGAAACATACCAATTAGACTTGTGAACAACACAATGTAATTGTTTTATCAATGCATGTTTGTTTTGTAATTGGAGATGCAAAATTGACATCATATTTTTCTGTGTCTCTTCACTCATTCGTACAGCAGAAGGCTTCTCAGTTGGAGATAAAAAGCATCTCCGAGCCTTGCCAATAATAGGAGACTAAACACTCTCAACTGGAGACAAACCCCTTGTCGCCGATTGGAAATCAGCTTTATTGTTTTTTTTTCATTCACCCTGTATGTGGTTTTTGATCGGATTGTACTATATGACGTCATGACGCAGGCCTATGACCTTTCGCTTGGTCACGTGGTTAGCCGACTGCATGCGTTTGTGCTCTGTTGAAGATTTTGTGATGGAATCTGGGGCGATTGCCAGAGTTCTACCTAAATACCGTTGAAAACATGCAAAATCATTAATGAATGTATGAAATCTCTGTGGGAGTTGCTAGGAGAGTAACCTGTAACTATCTGTAAGTGTTTGTCTTGTCATTATAAGTTTCTTGTGCTTTGTGGAGGCCCGTTGTTTGCCTCGGCCGAGTCTCGGTCACTTTGCCTAATGGCCGCTCATCTCTTGCACGTGTTGACTGGGTGTGGCCTCCGGGCGATGCCGTCTCGTTATTGGACGCCCGTTATGTGTGGAGTTTAGTGTTCAATCCCAAGTTTGGGTCTTATAAGTCGTGTACATGTTGGTGAAAGGTACCATATTGTAACTCAGCGCGACTGAGGTAGAAATTTAGGCATGGGTCTCGCCAAAATATTTTCCGTTTAGTTCGTTCATACGCCCCTAGGCGTCGCCACCTTACGGCACGTGGTCATGATTATTGATTTGATGTTTATGAGTCCTAAAACTTGTCATTGCAGAAAACCAATTTTGCTGTGCTGCTGCACCTCTACTGTGGACTGTAACCTACTGTATGTCGATGGTTGGTATAAACAGTTATACCCTCAGTCATTGGTCCTAGAAGCAAGTTCTTTGCCCGCATCTCCCACACCCCTATCTCCAATCATGGTAGTATTATACGTCCATGCTCCAATTTGAGTAAAAGATTTTCTCGAACTGAGACAGCTAGATTATCTCATTCTGAGTAGGGAATTACTCAATAAAAGAGACAAATTATGATATCATTTTGAGACAAAAAGTAATCTCCTATATTATTGGCAAAACTAGGAGATGCTTTTTAATCTCAAACTAGCAAAATACCCGTGGTGATGTCATTTTGGGCCGCTAAATGAGGTGGGCATCGGTTTAATCGTGTTTGCAGTGAAATGGCTGGGTTCGAGGGGATCTTTAACTATTACTCTGTTTGGAACTTTCTTGAATGGTACCATGAACTTTATTCACATCCTCAGCGCCCTCACACGACGAGTAGGAAAAGATGCTTTCGGTCTTCTGGTCAAGTTCAAGGACGCGAGTGAGTCTTCCATAAAGCAGTTTGCCAGGATGTCTCTTGAAGAAGATACAGTGGAAATGACAGAGCAGCAGCTGGGACAGGCCTTCACAGAGCTTACGGGCAAGAAAGCGGCGGATTTCTGTAGGTTGGCAGATAGGGAGCCGAACCTAGTAAATTTGAGGTTGCTTCTCCATTTGACAATATTGGAGGTGAACGAGTTTGGCCAGCAACCTGGGCAGCAATTGCAGGTGAGTATCCAGGGGTTTTCGATCTCGTTATTCATTTTAAGGTGCCATTGAGTGTAGTAGTTGCTAATGGTTGGGGTGTTACCATTTTCAGCAGCAGAGCGGTCCGTCAGCAGCACAGGGGTCAAGTTCACCTCCGGTGGTTGACGAGCGTGCCGGCCAAAAGCCTCCGAAGCGGCTGAAGATGGATGCGTCTTCTGCTCAGCGCAGTTCCCAAGGTGACGTCAACGAGATCAAGGAGAAGGTGAGGGGCCTGGCGATGCATAATGACCCGAATGAGTCGTTGTTATTAGTCTACTTGGAGGAGTTGGCGAAAGTGGCAGCTCGTGTGCAGGATGAAAGTGTTGCCACCTATCAGGAGCTCCACAGGCAAGCCCTGATTAATCAGGGTAAGATCAACATCGCCACCTTTGCCCTCAGTGTCCTTGGTGGTGGGATCTCTGACGCTGTGTCGAAGGCACTGTCACGGTGTATAAAGGAGAGGAAAGCTAAGGAGCAGGATGAGTCAAAGAAGGAGTCAACGCCAGAGAGGAAGTCACCACTGGCCAATCTCTACCCCGCGCCTTCTAGCAGTGTTCAGCCAGATCTTGCTCAGATTTTAAGTAGTATTAGTAATTTTCAAGGCGGTGGTGGTGGAGGTTATAGGCCGTACTCCAGATACCCTAGGGGCAGAGGTAGGGGATACGGTAGAGGGTATTCCGCTCCTATGCGTTGCTTTTTCTGCTCTGCCACTGACCATTTTTTCAAGGATTGCCCGAAGATGAAGGAGGCAAGGCAGAAGATTGTATAGTTATATGGGTAGTGATTTTGTCAGCCGTCTTCCTTCAAAGAGAGGTTGCGTTCGATCCGCTAAGTGCAGCTAAAGGTGCCAGGAAGAAGCCCTCATGAACACGGTTAAGCGATCAGACTGGAGAGAGCCTTCAGCCTCCACCTCGCAAGGGTAATATACCTTTTGAAAGTATCCTCGATAACTCGGATGTTGATGTATCATCGCTAGATCTGCATCTCAGAGACCCTGACCACTTTGTATCTGGAGAATTACACAACCATGTAGATGAATGGGTAAAGATAGCTAACACGTTAAATTCGTCCCCTCAGTTGCCTGTATCGTCAGTAGTTTCTTGGATAAAGAATGGTGTTGATGTACACGAGTTTTTCTGTCCATTCAAAGGCTTTTTTAAGGGTAGCTATTACGATTCGGAGAGGCCGCCTGCGTCATTTTTCTCCAATTCTCCAAGCTGTAGGGACCACCTTCAGTTTATAGCAGAAGAATTAGAGCAGAAGATAAAAAATGGTGCTATTCAGTTGGTGGGCAGGCTTGGGGAGTGCCAGTTGCCTCACTTAGTCTTGCCGCTTACGGTGGAACCGTCCAAGCCTCGCTTGTGCCACGATGCCAGGTTTTTGAATTTGTGGATAAAAGAACTGCCTTTCAAGTTGGAAACGTTGAAGGATATTCATCGTTTGATAGATCAAGATGCGCTTATGATATCCTGTGATGATAAGTCCGGTTATAGCCATATTCGGCTATCAGATTCATCTAAGACGTACTTTGGTATCCAGTTCGGCGGCTGGGTGATGGTTTACAACACATTGAGTTTTGGGTGGCGTGCTTCAGCGTATGTCTACCAGATGACAGGGCTAGTTCCTACCGTTTACCTTAGGTCCTTCGGAATAAAGAATTGTTTGTATATTGATGATAGGTTTGGCACGGAGTCGAAGGATTCAGCTTCCGCCATGAGAGATATTGGTATTTTCATGGTACGGTACGCCATGTTGGAACTTCTGTCTAGATTGGGCTACTTCTTTGGGTTCCCAAAATGCCACTTATTGCCAGGTGTGGTTCTGCGCCATTTGGGCCTCATTGCAGACTCGCACAAGCAGGCCTATATCCTTCCTGACGACAAAAGGAGATCCCTTCTGGAGCTGGTTTCGTTGATCCTTTCACTGTCAAAGGTTGATTTGAAGACGCTTCAAAGGTTTTGTGGGAAGTGTGTCTCAGTAGCCCTTGTTGTCCCTGCAGCCAAGCTGTACACAAGGGAGGTTTGCAGGGCAATTTCCCTGGCTTCGAAGAACCCTAGACAGGTTGATATGTACCCTGATTTGTATGAGGAGGTATCTCATTGGAGATTCTTAGAATCATGGGACGGTTTTGTGCCCTGGCGGCCGGAGCGCCACCTGCAGGTGTTGCTGGCTACCGATGCCTCTCCGTTTAAATACGGAGCGGTGTCCTTTTCGCAAGGACAGCGGGTGTCCGAGTTTTCGGATTTTTGGGAGCCAGGGGACTGTAGGCCAATCCATTTGAAGGAGGCCGATGCCCTTAGACAGGCGTTACGGTCTATGCTTCCCGCGATTGACAACCATAGGGTTGATGTTTTGGTTGATAGCAAGGCGTTGGTGCACTCGTGGAACAACCAAGGCGGTAAGGACAAGGGGCTCAACGACATCATTAAGCAGATTTTTAGTTTGACGTACTCTTCTAACATCCATCTCTCGCTTTCCTATATCCCTTCGAAGGAAAACCCTGCTGACGCGCCCTCTAGGAAGTTGTCGTTTGATGATTGCATGTTATCTGGAAGTTCGTGGCGGAAAGTTCAGGACGCTTACGGCCCTCATTCCATTGACCTCATGGCACTCGACAGTAATGCTATGTGCGATGACAGTGGATGCCTTTTGAGGCATTTCACGCCAGGGCCGTCGCCGTTGTCGGCAGGCGTGAATGTTTTCGCCCAGGAGTTTGGTGGTGAGGACAACCCGTACGTTTTCCCTCCGGTGTCAGTTTTGTTGCCCATTCTTGTCCTCCTTCGGGAGAAGGGAGTAAAACAATGCACAGTGGTAGCCCCGTGCTCTTCGCCTGCGCCGATTTGGTACCCGGTTCTTAGGAAGTCTATGGTATCGTGTGTTTGTATAGGGAGCAGAGGGCAGCAGGGGGTTATCAAGGTCCCCTCAAAAAGAGGTCTGACATTAGACACAGTTGGTTTACGCTGGGATCTCTTTGCTTACCGTTTGAAATTCTTTTAAATAGTGATCTTACATTCCAGGAGGAAAATCCACATTGCCGGTTCGGAGGAGTAGCCAAAAGGTTGATTTTTCGGTTATAAACGAGAGGGTTGCGTTCCTGGACAGGCAGATTAAGGTGTCAACAGCAACAAGGCGGCAATGTGCGTTGGAGAGTGATTTTTCTTCTTTCCTCGCTCAGTCTCCAGGGGAGCCAACTCTGTCCACTTGTGGCCCGAAAGATGTCAGGAATTTTCTTGTGTGGAAAGATTCTGTTGGGAAGACAATGGTCCACTCTATTTCTTGCCCTTTCCTGTGTAGTAACGTTAAGGGGGAATGTAGGTGCCCTTTGCGGTTGGCAGTGGGAACGGTTAATAATTACATTCAGAACCTTGGTCAGGTGTTGCAGCGGGCGGGAAGAGGCGAATTGTGGTGCGAGAAAACGTGCAGTGGTAATCCGGTAAAGTCAAATTTGGTCAGGTCATATGCCAAGCAGATTGCGTTGGAACAGGCCAAGGCACACATTGTTCCTAAGCAGGCGAGGCCGATATTCCTTGACAAGGTCAGGCGTATGGTTGCGTATATAATGCGAGAGGTTGGTAGAAGTGACCTTAGGCTGCAGCAATTGTATGTGTTAATAAGGGACAGGGCTTTTTTCACGTTACAGTTTTTTGCAGGCGATAGAGCTTCCGATTTGTCCGCAACACCGACTCAGGAGGTAAAGCGTTTGCCGGATGATTCGGGTTTTAGATTTTGCCACACTGTTACAAAATCCATTAGAGGGGGGAAAGGGAAAACAAACACCTTCGTTATAAAGCGGTGTGAGGAGGTTTTGATTTGCCCGGTTAGGGCGCTGGAAGATTATATTGAATGGTGTAGTCATAGGGGGGTGGTTCTTGCCCACGGTTACCTGTTCCGGCTCGTGGACGATTCAGGAAAGGTACTTGACGAGCATGTTTCTTATTCTACTATGTACAACAGGTTGAAGCAGTACCTTGTAACACTTGGTATTTACGAGGAGGAAACCCTCCATAGCTTCAGGGCTGGTTGCGCAGTCACGATGGGTTTGTCAGGAGCAGTATCTTCCGAATCTGAGGTTATGAACCATATTGGGTGGTTTACGGCGGATTCCGCCTATTACTACAGTAGGGTAAAGCAATTCCATGATGCGACGGTGGTCGCTCAAAAGTTCGCGGATTCGGTGAGTGATTTTGATAAGCTGAGCGAGGCAAGGCAGTGGATAGACCCGGAGTTGCACAATGCTTTTTAGTGCGTGTGTGGGGGCAGGAAGTATTCTCAATATTAGTTCTCTATAGTTGATGGCGTGCGGAAGTGTTAGGGCATTTTGTGATTGTGTAAATTATTATAATGAGAGGAATACGCGTGTACATGTGGTTTCATCGGAATAAATCCTTGCTGTTTTGCCGCCGTCGCATCGTGAGGCTGCTTTACCCTGCTGTTTGTTTAAGAGTGCCGTTGGCATTGCCTGTTGGGTAGGCCTCCGTGTATTGAATTGCATGGCTATTTTCCAATGTTGGGAAGGCATCTTTATGTGATGTCAAATGTGATTATTAGGACAGTTATGTAAACGTAGTGTAGGATCAATGTGTGATAGGCAGGCGTCATGTTTTTGTAGCAGAGGGTGCAGAATAAAAGGTTTGCAGGTCAAATATATTGGTTGCGTGAATTTTATTTAGTGTTGGGGGAGTAATGGGGATTTTTAGGGGGTTCTTTAGAAGGCTCAGGCTGAATTTATGGGTATTGAGGCCTCCTCTAGAACTCCAGCTCTGTGCCGGTTTTCCCCACTACTCCAACACTCGAGGAGAGAGAGGGCGCTGAGGATGCTTTAACATCCTCAGCGCCCTCACACGACGAGTAGTGTAATCAGGGTCTTCTGTGCACTGGCGGCGCCTGGGTCTGTCGAGACCTTTCTTTCCCTTGTTTTCACGCTTTGGTGTGATTTTGGGTCTTCGGAAAATTTCGTCACCCTCCCGCCCGCCCCCTTTTGTGCGTCCTCCTTTCCTTTTTGCTTCCGGCTCTGTGCCGGTTTTCCCCATTACTCCAACACTCGAGGAGAGAGAGGGCGCTGAGGATGCTTTAAGATTGACATGCAGTGTCACTTGTCCTGAAGTGCAGGAAACTGACATTGGTGCCGGAAAGAACAGATCCTGTTAGCTACCACCAAAGAGTTTGGATTAGATGATGGTGTTGAGATTTCTCCAAGGAGCCAAAATTTTATATATTGTAAATTGTCGGTGGCACTTTAAGTTCGACTGCTAACTCATCCGTGGTTTCTGATTGAAATGGCACCATTTTCACAGGGAATGTTGCGAATGACATGGGGTGGTTCTTAAGTGGGTGACATTATATTTTTAACCCTTATGACATCCTCTCCCCACATGCATCCTGTGAATATGTGCTCGCCACGGATATCATGCTGGGGCCGGTTGCACAAAAGTTGAAAAGATAAAAGTCTGTTAATTTAACTTTGCCTGTTAAAATCCCTAACTTAGTGTTAACTAACAAACCTAACATTTTGGGATAAGTTAACGCCAAGATAAACTAACCGTGATTTTTAACTTTTGTGTAACCGGCCCCTGGTTGATATAAGATATTTTTAGGTATCATAGTCGTCAACTCGGGATGAAGAGCTGGAAGGAGAGTTATCAAATGGGGAGCGCCAATTGGTCACGTGAGACTGATAGAGCAGACGTGACACCTATAGAGGCTCATTGTTGGAGAGATGCGGTTCACCAAGCACGGCCAATCACACCTTGAATCGTCATGAATAATAGGTGGCGTCGGTGTACTATCAGTTCAAACCCACGCGTATATTCTCGCGTGGTCTGCGTGATCGGGGTTCCCTATTAATCATCTAATTGTAGAAATAGTGAGGTTGACAATTTGATGTTGGATAACAGGATCTTGTAATGGCTGTCGTCTCAGTTGGGTTGGTATATAATGAGAAAGACTGATCTGTATTGAGTAAAATTTATTATAACAACAGGAAAATGTTCATTTACATTTATTGTCAACGTTTCAAACTCACAAACCTTCAGACTTGCTTTTATTTTCAAAGTTCATTCCTACTTTATCATCTATTATCCCACAAACCGCCATGTAGGAAAAAACCTATTTAACTAGCCTTGTGTTCAACATTCACTTGGCTCAATACTGGACGCAATGGTTCCTGGGCTCGCCGCCAGGCGAAAAATGGCGTAGCCAGCGAATTACTTTGTCGAACCAGTGAGCAGAATGCCTCATAGAGGATTTTCCAAGAATATGCATTTTTGTCTCCCATCGCGTGAACATGCCTTGTGCTTAGCGGTACTGTTTCCACGAAAGATATCCGTAGTAAGTAATCATATATGAATGGATACAATATCGCCGAAAATAACACGAAAATTCGGGCTTTTGTGGCGGTCGTCTGCTTTCTGCTTATAGGCCAAGCCGAAGTCGATTGTTCGCTTCACTGTCTATCACCCCGTGCAGATAAGAAATCACGCCTGTTAACAGCGTAATCGGCCATTCAATGAGCATACAAGCCATTGTCAGAAATGCCACAATGTGGCTTAGTAACAGAGTTCTTTGTCTGCTTTGCCTAATTCGTGCATAGTTCTATATCCAACCGCCAGTTGAGCACGTCGTTCGTCGTTCACGTGCTTTTGTGACAAGTGTTACCGATTACTGGAATAAGTAAATAGTATCCACGAATATGTTTCTTTTTCGGCCTGTGAATGACTTGGATTAGCCGACAAATACTTTTTTCGTTGACGGGATTTCAGTGCCGCTGTGGAATTTTCCCATACATCCTAATCCATGATAATAAACAAGAAGTCAATCTCCAGAATTCACGAATTTTCGACCCCAACCGGGGTCTTTTTCAAGTGGAACTTTACAATCTGAAACTCTAGAAAAGACTGAGCTGAAACCCGAATGCAGAACTACATAACCTGTGTAGATGGCGCTGTATCCTTCGTAACACTTCGGGTGTTTTCGTCATTCTTCGCTGACACGCCACCTTACGTCTTTCTTAGCTACAACTCAAGATCATGTGAACGACTGCAGCGCCATCTGTCGTCTTTCTTAGCTACGACTCGAGATCACAACAACGTCTAGAGAAAGTATGACCAACGATGTCTTTCTTTTCCAGCGCCATCTGTTGTCTTTCTTAGCTACGACTCAAGATTACCACAACGTCTAGAGAAAGTGCAGCGCCATCTGTTGTCTTTCTTAGCTACGACTCAAGATTACCACAACGTCTACAGAAAGTGCAGCGCCATCTGTTGTCTTTCTTAGCAACGACTCGAGATCACCACAACGTCTAGAGATTATCACAACAACAAACGTCTTTATTTTGTAACGTCTTTATTTGCGGTTATAACCGCCCACACAGGCTACCGCTAGGCTGCCCGTGGGTAGCCTAGCGGTAGCCATTTATTTCGGATGGAGGGAATGCATCCCTCTATTCCGAAACAAACGTTCTTTCATAATTCTTTCAGCTGGCACTCTTCTACATTCCGGATCCACATTTCAGCTGGAGAAGGGGGATCATGTAGGCCTAAACCTGATCTCCACTCCGGAATTCTCAACTCCAAAGAGTACGTTTTCCCCAGTGCATCGCTCGCCCAGAAAGCTCTGGATAAAGCGTAATCATAAAAAGCATTCGTAAATGGCATTATAATCGGGAGTACTCGTTATTCCCACGCCCACCACGATAGTGGCCCGAATTCCTAGTTTCTTGTCGTTCCGCTACGTTGTTGGTTGTCAGAATGACGCAGCACCTCTTACCATTCATCATAGCTGCGCACATAGTTTACCGCTTCGGTGATTGAAATCGAGACAGAAGCCGAAATTTATGTAATTCATAACAAGAGAAGGACATCGGAGCGATGTCAATGGTTTCCGATGAGAAGTTGACTACTCTAGAGCTACATGTAGTTATCTGTGACCTTGACCTCTGACCTTGAGAGGTATTGCGTAACTGGAACAGGCATCCTTGATTAAACTTATAGGAGATGGTTAATTCGGGCTTCTAATTAGTTTTCTCCTGAAATTCTGAGCAGATTTGCACTTTAGAACTGTTTGACCTTGACCTTGACCTCTGACCTTCAAGGTCATTGCGTAATCTGAAAGCTCATCCTTGATAACCTAGGTGTAGGTGAAGGTTTTAGGTTTCTACCATCACCAGATTCTGACTTATGTCATGTTATCAAATTTGAATATCAAATCTCACCACGATATCAGCAAATTAATATCATGCGACCGAGCAGGTGCAAACTGAAAATTTCAGTTGCAATAACATCCGTGGATGAGCAATGATGTTGTGATACCAGTTTCAAGTCGCTTACTGTGGCAGATCTCCCGATATGTCAAAATATCAAATTTGGTATATCAATATCATTATGATGCTGACACTGGAGAATAAATTTGTTAATGCCAGTATCTTGCCAAGGGCCATTAACATAGGGAAGGAACTTGTTGCTAGTGCTCTACCTGGCGTCGGAGACAAGTTATTCAGGAAACAAAAGTGTGACAGAAGTATTAGTAAAATGAAGGGATGTAGACGGAAGATCATTCTTCACTGCAACAGCGAAAACACCAAAAAATCACCATTTTCCCTTGAAAAGTCCGATTTTTTCAAGTTGCAAAAATCGTAAAAAAACACCATTTTTCCTTGAAAAGTGGCACTTTTTCACTCAAAAACGTTATCGATGTAGTATGGCGAAACACACACTTTAAATTTGCACCTATTAATCAGCAAAGCTGACACTTCGTGATCACGATTTCACGGAAATGGCGACAGCTGGTGTGTATTAGGCCTATATCCAATTCACGAAGTGGCAGCAAATAAGAGTTTATGCCACGAGCTCTTACTTGTATTTGTATGGTGTAATCCTCCTCCTCAGAAATGTCCACCCCATCCGGTTTTGAAGCCAAGTTCACAAAGGTCAAAGTTCATCTTTATTTCACAAGCCGAAGTGAAGGAGAATTTTGATCTTTAAGAAAGTTCTGGAAAGTTCTCGAATATTCCAGATTGTAGTGACCGATCCAGAGTCGGCTTCACCATTTCACGGCTTCAGTGTATATGACTAAGGACCGGTATGTATAATGCTTAGTGTATTGGTTATGGTAACAGGTGTGGTTTATAGGTTTAGATCAAACATAGTGGCATGTATGGCTTTGCCGTATTTTTATGGATAATTCATCATTGAATCGTACGCTGAATGTCTACCAGGTAGCAGATGTTAAGTGCTGCCATCTCTTAGTTGTCCTCGGAACTAAACTCGAGTTTATTGGTTGCAAGGGTAAAATGAATCATAACAGAGTTTTCTCTGAAATTAACCACCTTTCCCATTTTATCTGTAATCTGGAAAGTTAAGTGGTTTGTTGTTTTATCAACTCTTCTCTCACAATGATGAGGCTCATATCTTTGAAGTTTAATCTGGTCTCCATCATCGATTGGTATTGTGCATAAAATGTCCGAGTGTTTATTATTATGAAGTGTGCTTTCTTGGTTGACTAAGTTGCATCTCAAAAAGAGATTTGTAACATAAAATGGTAAAGGTTTTGTCGAGTAATATCACCCTTTCTTAGTAAATGTTTCCTGTTTAATCCCAAACCATTTATTAACAATTTCTATTAAATAAGCTATTGTTTTATTATAGATGGAAGTCATTATTTTTAATCCATCTGGGATTGTTTTAGTTGTTCTAAGGGTTTCCTCTTCCACTTTAAACAACTCCCTAAGATTAAAAGGTTTATCTTCTGTTAACTCAATGATAATAAAGTTGTTATTATCACATTCAATCTTTATATGATCTATCCCGCTACTTTCTATTATTTTCTGCCACTCATTACAGAATTCTCTTAAACTAAAATGTTGTAGGCCGTGTTAATTTGAACATGGTGCTGTTGTGACTCCGAAAAAGTATTTATTAAGCGAGGAAAGCATTTGGGGTTTCGGGTCCGCTTTAATGGGATATGATCGGCAATTTCTTTCAAAAGCCGGAATAGGCCAACTTAGTTCCTACCTGACCTCAAGGGCTGGCGGATGTGGAAGAAGACAGCACATCACATGTTTGCATGGCCTGTATGTGGATTGTGTTGAATCCCTTGAACAGAGAGATGCTGTTGGCCTTGGTCTGAGGGACTTTCTGAACTGATGATTACTGCCATTAATTGCCATCAAAGGGCCAAGGCTTTTTGATATGCTGTAGACCAATCCATCTGACAGTGAACCTTGGACAGACACATGTGTTGGAAGGAACCACTATCATTAAGGACACCAAAGGTCAAACCCAAAATTTTGGCTTCCGTAATCAGGACACCTCTCTATCACGGACAGGACAGTCAGATAGAGAGGTTCCACACATGTACAAGTGGATCATCATTCTATTATTAACTCAAGCCAATCCTATACATAATTAATTACTCACGCCCACGGACCTTTGCTCATATAAACCCGATTGATGGTGTCAAGAAGTGCTCTATGTCCGTAAGAAGACCAACATGCGACCGGAAGAACGTTCAGTGATATTTTCCTGGCAGGATACAGATAATTCATTTATCCAACCCTCTGCAAGCATCACTCACATATCAACTGTATTGTTATGTCTAGAGTTGTAAATAACATCCACGAAGTTGCGTATCTTTGTTCTAAAGTGTCCATGCACAAGTTGGCTTTCGGTAGACATTTGTGTCATTGGCCTTCGTGTAAAGGTGCTGCTCCATGTGAGAGCTTTCTTGAGCAAGTTGGCTTTCTATGGGCAACTCTGCTATAGAAACTATGGGTAGACATTTGTGTCATTGTCTTCGTGTAAAGGTGCTGCTCCATGTGAGAGCTTTCTTGAGCAAGTTGGCTTTCTATGGGCAACTCAGCCATAGAAACCTATGGGCACCCATTTGTGTCACTGTCTTCGTGTAAAGGTGCTGCTCCATGAGGAGAGCTTTCTTGAGCAAGTTGGCTCTCAATGGGCAATTCACCACCGTTGGCTTCTCTGCTTACAACCTCTATGGAGCAGTACCTCAAAAAAAGTTCAGGAAATCAACACTGAAATGAATTGCCCATTGAGAGCCAATTCACTTGAGAAATCTCTCACATAAGGTGCCTTCAACCATAATTTCATAACATAACCAAACTGTCAACCAAATCCACCTCAGTAATTATGACATTATCAGTAATTGGTGAGGATGTTGGATGTTTATCACAGAATCAATTCTAGAACCAATCAGAGGTCAATAATATCACACATTCCAATCATATTTTAACAATTAACAATTAACAGATAGCAGGGTGAAGGCCTTACATGATGACAGATCATTAGCAAAGGTTGTGAACTCTGCGCCAGGTGTGGAATATCACTCAGCAGGGTTTCCGCCAGAAAAAAAATGAGGGTACGGACCAAAAAAAAATTTTTTTTTGAAAAATTTTTATTTTTATTTTTATTTGTTTATTTTGGTTTTTTAACGATGTTTAGTGCCATTTTAGGCGTATTTTGAAGTATAAAATCACCTTCCATCGTGAAATATGATGTTAAATGGTGAAAAACAATGAATACTGCTGATAAATATGTGAATTTATCAAATTTTTGAGGGTACGGATCCGTACCCTGGAAAAATTTTAGGGTACAGAATTTTACCCATTTTACCCTCTGGCGGAAACCCTGCTCAGAGTCAGGGGAGGGGGGACTTGTGATCGTACTAGTAGTAACACATTGATTCTGCCGGGAATTCAACTGTCTGATTATTGGATCAATAAGAAGAGGTTATGAACTTTGGTGTTTTGATGCTTGAGCCTGGCGTCTGCTGATGGGAATGGGGCATTTGATTGGGAGAACAAGGTCTCAAGGGAAGGAACTGATGGATGGTCAACTTTAGGCTTTGTCCATTTTGTTCACTACAGGGGCCGACATTAGTGCCAGGTTTAGATGCTTGTTGGACCTTGGAGTTTTTCACAGTTGCTAGCAGCACACATGGCAATTGCTCTTCTACAAGCAATTTTTAACCGCTTTGGCACTGAATCCCAATACAGTGGGGGCTCGGGGGGGAGGCTGCAGTGATGCCAAGTCACGGCACTAGAGCCACTGTACCACATACCGGGACTTGGCATTCAAGCAAACACATGCAAAAAGCTCTGGTACATACTGACATTGTGAANAGTTTGTTGAATTTGTGTGTGTGTGGGGGGGGGGGGGGGGGGGGAGGCTGCAGTGATGCCAAGTCACGGCACTAGAGCCACTGTACCGGGACTTGGCATTCAAGCAAACACATGCAAAAAGCTCTGGTACATACTGACATTGTGAAGGCAGCCAAAAGTGTGATGACCAGCAACAACAAGAGAAACTGTCGACTTGATGAGAATCAAACTGATGTGATATTTGGCCGGGAAAGTTGCCTCATGAACTTAGTTGACACGAGCTGCAGGTTTTCATTTCATAATTGTTATGACTGATTACAGAGGCAAATTGGCTCAACTTGAAGCCGATGGTCATAACTCCATGCAAAGGGTTCATAATGCAGTCTCTTCTTACATCATCGACAAATTGGACAGCATTTTGAATCCCAATCTCACATCAATGATAGCCGGCAATCACGAGGGCATCAATTAGACCTGAAGTTGAACTCTGAGGTCCAATGACTAAACACAACAACAACAATAGCACCAAAATTTCATTTCCAACGAATCAACTGCCTGCTATTTTAAGATGGGAATTGCAGTCACACGCTGGCGCTAATTGCAATGTGGTTCCAAAGGACGAGAAATTTGCAGGCCTGAGCTTGAAGTGCCCACATCAAACATGTCAAAAGCTTAGATGACAATGGAGAGAGTTGTTTCTGTAGACAGTTCAGGGCCAAGTCTAGGGCCATTTGAAAAGGCTAAAAGGACCACCTGCTCTCAGTCAGGAGATGATCCCAGACAGTCTGGCCAAGGAATTTTATGACAATAGGAAATATGCTGTGGCAAGACATATAAAATTTCTTCGAGTATCAAATTTCTTCCAATAATCAATTTATGGATTGAAATCTTATATCTATTGAGAACTAAAATATTTTGTCTATTCATGTGACAAGAAATCACTCTATATTCTCAGATAAGTCATTATCACAATCAACATTCCTTGCTTTTAGTAGAAAGATTGAATTCCAGTAGCCTTCCTTGTTTTGCTTCTGCTATGAAATGAATGCGTGAAATCCAAACATCAATTCTATGGCAATATTGAGGACTGCCATGTCTCAGTATAATATCAAGCCATGGACAAGTATGTGAAGCAGCTGTGTGACATCCCACGGTTGGCAACAAACAAAGCTGGGACGGTGTAGCTAGGCCATTACTGGCCATTTGAATCACCAACAGAGGGATTCTGCATCTCTCCTCCTGCAGTATCTAACGCCACGTCTAGCGGGTAATCGCACAAACTGTGAGTACATCTCTAGCCAGCTTGTACACAGCGACTGGCGATCAATCAATGGCCGACTGCCAACGATTCCAAGAAAATTCAATTGCGAGAGACGAGTTAGCGCACTGCTAAATGCATTCTTTGATTGTGCAGCCGGTTGCAGTGTAGGTGGATGGTGAGGAGTCGCGGTCAACATTAAATCTTTTACCTTTGTATCATGCACTCGGCCTCAGGTAAGGAACTTGCTACACGCACCTAGAAGCCCAGACACCTCCAACCAAGACACGGTATAAGCCTGGCAAAAGATCACATGACCAGCGAATGAAAGCTGATTGGCTGAGCATTCTCATCTGCAGCATACACACCAAAATTCCATGGATTGAATCGCAATCGCAATTAGCTATCATATTTTACTCATACCACCGGCAATGAGGCTCATAAAAAATTTCATCCAATCAAGAAACATCTCCGATGTGTACAACACAAATCAAACCTGAATAAACACACCACAGACTTAAATATCGTCTGCTGTGGTTTCAATCGTTGAATAATTGAAGAATTGAATGTGCCTTATATTTTCATGTTTTTCGTTTGCAGATCACCGCAAATGGGTTTGGATGCGAAAGAAGGAGGATAAAGATCGAAAACTAATGGTAACAGAATTTGGTTTTCCTCAAAATGTGAAGTATAACCAGGAATATTTCAAGGTTTAAAGTTTTATACAAAATGTGACCCTCCACCACAAAACCAAGTCGCTCCAAGGTTGGCAAGTTGGGAATGAATTATCTGTCAATTTCTATTGTCTGTCTATTGTGTCTGAGTGATTCTATTTTATCTTTTATCTCCTGGTGTTATCTCAGTACGTTTAGGCTCATTTTCC
The DNA here is from genome assembly GCA_002633025.1 of Notospermus geniculatus. Lineage (NCBI taxonomy): Eukaryota > Metazoa > Nemertea > Pilidiophora > Heteronemertea > Lineidae > Notospermus > Notospermus geniculatus. Next base: position 58,076 of record NMRB01001680.1, on the reverse strand, counting down.
GTGCAACTTCCGACTGGTTTTGTGGTGGAAGGTCAACCGTGAATATTAATATGCCATTTTTATACAATTTTTTTAGACTTTATTTCCTTGACAACATTCCATTGAGCACTCTCAAAAGTGGATCGTTTCTGGATGATATTTTCTACATACCATTAGAACAAGCTGACCTAGCAGACTGTAGGACCATGAGGACTGTATAGATCCTACCCCAAATAGTATTACAGAATATAAAGGACCCTTCCAAGTTTAAGAGCACTTGTGTTCATTCCACAATCAGGAAGTTCTTTCAGAGAGAACAATACCAGAGAGTAAACAAGAATGTTTTATGCAACACTTGTTCTCTCGGTTTTGAGAACGAGAAATGAATTTTTTTCCTTGTATCAGTTTTGAAATCAATGAGATAACTGCAAAACTTCCGCCTGGTGACACAGCAAACAAAACCCGGTTTTTGCCCTGTATGATGCACAGTATAATGGTAATGGACGTCGTATGATGTGACGTCATTGCCTGTTTTGCCATGTTTTAACGTCTTTACAGGCCTTGCATGCTTACAGTCCCATAAGGAAAATTTCAGAGTTTACAGTATAAAACATACAGGGTGGTCCAATATAAATGTCATTTGAACAATACTTGCAATAATAGTTACACATCAGGTCCAAAGATGGCAGCATTTATATTGCTTTTTTGTGATGTGGGTCATTTTGACAGGTTCTGATGAATGCACCTAGAAATTTGGCATGACAAAAGGATGCCATCACTAGGTTTATGGCACTGAATGTCTCCATAAACTTGTCTCCGAGTAAAGCAGGGTTCATTGGCACACGGATCCAGTCCGTATCCAACAGTACCCGGTCCGCAACAAAATCAGTCAAAGGGTTATAACATTAGTGTGTTCATTGGCGTCTGATTCTTATGCGGAAGACTGGGTTCCACTGCGGTCCGTTTTCAGCTAGGATCACAAAGACACCGATCACCTGTAGGCTTTCCTGCATTTTAAATTTGAAATGGACTATAGCCTTCCTTGTAAAGTAATTATAGACTGCATTGTACAGAATGACATAGAAAGACTTGGCCTAATTTATCAGGGAGACAAGAATGCAAACATGCACAGGTCGTGACCCTCGACTCACATATATAATTGCTGTTCTCANCCTGGGAAGTTCCCATCTCGTGACCCTCTGAGAAAACCCTTTTTACCATCTGGGGAAGCACCTGCATTGCAAGAAATCTTCCCAGGATTGGCAGGTTGGATGTGAATACTCGTACTTACTTCTGTCGCTGTGTGCATGTGAAGAATTGAAAGTGGCCAAAAGGCCTCTCAGCTGAGGAAACGTCCATTATTTCAACAATATTATAGGAACAGAGAGACCATGTTTCATGAAAAATAAAACAATTTAATGATGAAATGCAACAACAGCAACATACATTTTTCAATAGTTAACAAGGCTGCCTCGGACTAGGTCAGACTAGCTCTGAAAATGATTTTCAGCAGCAGAAACGTAGGCCTAATTCTTTCTGGCAATACAGTTCAACACTTCTTAAAGTTCATCTTCAGCAAATGTTCCGTAGCAGGGGCCAGTTTCAAAAGGAACTTAAGTCTAAGATTTGACTTAAAGGACCACAGTATTGCTTCCCAATCCTGCGTTACACGTACCCGCGTTAAGGGGGAGACCTCTATTAACGACTCGGTAAACTACCGCATGCAACTAGTCTCGCGCAGCCAGCCGTTTCGTTCCGCAGTGCTGCTACACAAACTTGTTCGATCCCCAGCGGCTGGGTGACCGAGACTGTAATCATACATTCTCCAACACTGGGGCGAAAGGCTTAACTACAGTATTTGGAGAGCGGGTACGGTGGCGCCGGCTGTCGACAGAAAGTGGCAATACCGTGGTGCTTTAAGTCGTCATGTGACCTGGTTTCCAGCAAATCAGATGACTTCATTTCAGACTTAAGTATTTTCTTAGACTTAAGATTCTTTGTGAAACTGGCCACTGGACATCACCTAACTTGAAAAAAAAGCTGGAAAGTGAAACGCGCATGTAAGATTCCAGTGTGCAAGAAAATGTATTGCTTCACACTCAAAGTAATAGAGATTTCAAATTAAATTGTCTACTTCATTAAAGGCATTGATTGCCCTTCTTAATCTTAAGAAAAATTTCATAAACACAAACGAATGTACAGTCTACTTTTAAACACAAACGAATGTACAGTTTAGTTGTACATGTTGTGCACCCAACCCCTGAGTTACATCATCATCAACCAGAAGGGTTGATATTTCCTACAGAAATGAGCTTGAAGAACTTCATGCCACTAATTATTGAGCAATGTGAATGACTTAGAGATGGCAGAAAATACATTTCGGTCATCGCTCCCAGAAACGAACTCACTTTCCTCACTTCCTTGAAAGTTTTCAGTGGCATGGGTGGTGTGTTGTCTCATGTTGGGTGGGGAATGAAACAACTGTCGCTGTACCTCATCGCTCCTTGAAAATGTGGCAGATTGCGAAGTGGGACAGGGCCTGTGGTCAGGAGACACAAACTGGTTTGCACTTGACATGCTTGAGGGGTTGAACCAGGGTTGCTCAATTGTTGCGGAAGTGGAGGCGACAGCGACATTGGCGGATGGATGATGATGGACGGTTGGAGTTGGTGGCTTCGGATGTTGAAATCTCATTGCTGCTGGTCGGTGTGGCGCATAACCTGTTCCAACATCTGGGAAATTCTCAATTGAACTGATTCCTGAAATGAAAACATACCGGTACGGAAAAAAATATCGGGATACACCCCTCAACCAACGCAGAACAACTTACCAAGGCAATTCATGTATTTCAGCCATTCCAATTTGTACCTGGACCTGCGACTCAAGAAAGAACCAGTGGTGAAAACAGCTAAAATGTAGCAATTATCCTAAACACCTACCTTGTTGGTTGCCAAAGAAACCCATCATCATTTGCATCATTTTCAGTTGCTGCTCGTTTTCTTCCCGACGAGACTCCCTCTCTGCCTGAAGCAGGGCCAATCTTTCCTGCTCTTCATGTCGAAGTAGTTGATCCCGTGACTCTTTTTGGTCAGCCATGAATTGCTCCAGGAGCTGAGATATTTTTCCAATCCCTTCCTCAGTATCAACACGAGCCTTGCGCTTACGTGTCTTAGGAGTCTTGTACTCTGCAAAAACGACAAGTATATTATGTTTGTTCACCTGTAATTAAACACAATACCTGCAAAGCATCCTGAGAATCTCAGGTCATTTACGGTCGTACCCTAGCGCGTTTTAGAGGACCTATTGCAAGAGGATTCCTGCAAAGCTGCAATCGATGGACTTTTCAGTGGGCTACCTTACGGTTTTCGTTCTCAAATGCAAGTACCGGAGCAACCCAACCGAGAATCATGGCTGTTCCACCGTTCACAGGAGGCCTACTGACGTACCATTTACATTAGTATTCTTGTTTGGAGTTACAGCAATTGAACCAATAGCTACTTTGGGAACCCCTTTGGCAACAGTTTTGTCTCCATCATCTGAGAAAAATGCAAGAAAATATAGCGTGAGTGTGTGAGTGTGATACAAACATCATTCTCTGTCACAGTCACGGTGAACTAGCGTCAAGAGTGCACATATCAGGTCAATGTCAGCTCCTGTCAATGTCATCGTGGTGTCACTGAAAATTTGAGAATACCACCAACAAGTTTGAGTTTACCAAGCACAGTGTTTACAGTACAGGTGTAAAGGGAAAGAATGTCCCCAGGAAAAACTGTCCTAGGAACAAAAGATCATATTGTTACATTCTAATCCCTGATAATTGGTTTGTATACGCATGCCGCTTATTCCGTCATTCAACAAAGTGGACACTTTTTACAGGGGGATACTAAAAACCTTTACACCGGCAGGGTATGCATCGGATCACCAGAAAAACTCGTAATTTGTCTACCTTCTCCCTCAACCCTAACTGGGCAAAAAATAACGTGGCTTCTTTTTATTATTGCTCACTCACCATCAGTGTGGCTGTCATTCCCCTGAACAATTATCTGTTTTTTTACCTGAGGTTGAGTTGTACCATAACCTGAAAGACAATTCTGATTTCTTGAGGACTTGCACGGTGAAATTAGGTGCTTTTTAGTTACACGAAATCATGAACTTTCTGGTAGGCCCAAGGGTGCATGATATCAGCAGGGTTTCTGCCAGAGGGTAAAAAATTTTGTTTAAAAATATAGACCTTCGAATTGTTCAGTGCCCTGCCCAGAAGTGAGCTAGGCCTAAATCTTTTCTGCTATAGTCTCTTGCTTGTAAAAATGTGAAGGAGGTTGACAAATAGGCCTTGAGGCCTACATTAGGCCTAAACTGTGTGTGATGAAAATAACCGTGCATGAGGCCCTTTAAATTTATGGAGGGGCCTACATGTACTCTCTCAGCAAATGCAATGCTGTGGGCCTCAACCTGACTCGGCAACATCAACTTAGCTGTGCTGTGTTGCGCTATCTAGGCCTAGGCCCAGGTCTGGTACTGGTAGGAACTCACCGTCGTCTGACTGATTATCTAGAGTTGAAGTGATGGATAGAGCTGAGGTAGGCCTTCCTGCCTCTTCTTCAAAGCCCTCATTGTCATCCTCGTCATCTGCATCGTTGTCAACGCTATCCAATTCCAGGTCTAGGCCTACTGTGTTGGCTGCAGATGTGTCCACGACACGCACTGGGTTTGCAAGGGGTCGTGTCCCCAGTATTTGGTCCAGAATCTCTTGAACTCGAGCAACAGGTCTAGCACTATGCCCGGACTTGTTTTCATTTCTTTTGTTGTTGTAATACTCAGTTTTGAGGGCCTTCATTTTGGAACGACATTGTTTGCCAGTTCTTTCATACCCATTTTCATGGAGAAGTTCTGCAAGGTTATCGTACACAGACAGGTTCCTACGAACCCCCTCCAGCTGGGCCTCAACATCATGATCTCTCCAAAGTTCAACAAGTAAGAGTGTCTCATTTGGGCCCCAAGCCAATCCTCGCGCAACAGACATCGTAACAAAAATCAAAAAAAAGTGCTACAAATCAGAGAAATGTATTGATTCATGTGATTGCAATGCCGGCTGCCGTCCACGAGGTCCACGCCCAAAACCGGAAGGAAATAAATCGGTAGGCCTAAATGCGCATGCGTGACTCGTAGCGATCTTGTTATATCGCAATAGCTGTTCACACACGACTTTTATACCGTTCGGACTAAATCGCTCGGGCTATATCGTTCGGAAAACGCCTGAGGGGTGCGTTTTCCCCCGAACGGTTTGAAAGCGATATAAAACTATTTGTGTGTGAACACCTATATCGCTATAAATCCTTATAGCGATATAACTGACTTTTATATCGCTATAAAACTGTAGTGTGAACACGGCTATAATGACCCTGTAAATGTTTTGTAAATGTAATTGATGAGGTCAGACTCAATCTCAAGGTCTTAATGGCGGTTTACACATGCAACTTTTCATGTTCAACTTCATGCAACTTGTTGCATAAACCTGATGAGACCGAAGAGTTTCATCAAAGTTGCATGTGTAAACAGGCCTGCAACTTGTTGCGACTCGATTCATGCTGGATGTTGCAATGTGTAAACGTCACAGGCAGACTGCAACAAGTTTCAGGTTGCGGCAACTTGCAACATGATCATGATGATGAAACCTAGTGTAAACCAGCCTTTTAGTAACTGTACCTGAACTAACTGCAAATCAACTATCTTGTTTATCCGCTCTTCAAGCACAGTGTATGAACCGTATTTGGCACTGTGTCCTGGGGAATCAGCACGCCCATCACCACCAATTACAAGGCCTCCTTCCATTTCCTGGAGAATCTGAAACAGCCTCTTTTGCTCTTCTCGCCATGTATGGAGGATGGTTGGCACCAGGAACTTGGACATGTGGTTGTTGAAAGTCGACAGTGATGTAGTCACGACATTCATAGCTTTCAGCACTCTCAGGGTTTTAGATGGTGATGCACCAGTGAAAAGGTTGCCTTCGCTCAACTGTAAATTCCCAGCTGGTATGTCATCAGGACCTTGGTATGATGGTTGTGACGACCAATCACGGGTAAAGTCACAGCTGGGGCAGTGTTGATGAATGGATACTTTGGTTCCTTTCCGATAGTTCTCCTCAACAAGACAAGGTTGGTTACACTTCGGGCAAGTGGCAAACAACTCCCACAAGCAGCTTTTGAAGACAATGAACTTTTCTTCATCAACATGGCAAGCTGACATGGCCGAGGTGCAACTGCAAGCAAGGAGAATGTTCGCTTGCAAAATGATTAATGAAAACAATAGGCCTTCATTATTTAGCCATGAAATCTTCTCGTACCCAGTTTCATAAATCAAAGTTACATGAAGAGTACTAGTATGCAGTTGTTTTTCTATCATGCGTCTATTGTTCAACATTACCGGTACTCACTTGTCATCCAATTCTTTTTCTTCATCCTCATCTGGCTCGTACAGACTGACATCCATTTCCTCATCTTCACTTTCGGACTCAGTATCCTCATCAGATTGACTACTCTGGAGTGGAGTTTCAGGCTTCAACAATAGGCAGGTGACACCAGTGGAGGCAGTTTTAAGTTCTTCAGTTTGATTTCCTAATTTAAAGAAATGACAAACGGCATGTTTTACCAATGCAATACTCACTGCCGAAAGGCGAAAGACTGCCATCATGTCCATTGTGTGGGCCTACCCATGTACCAGTAGTTAGCCTATGCTTGCATTTCGATCAAAATCATCAGGTGTACAGGTGTAACATCTGTGAGTGTTCCCCATCTGTGAGTGTTCCCCTCCTATTGTCTGACGGAATAACCNTCGCAATCACGCTCTCTGTTCACTCTTAGCCAGACAAACATTAAGAAAACCGCAATTTGTTATCAAAATCACGAAAAATATTCCTCTCGAAAAGCCGAATCGGCGAATGCACAGCATCGCCATCTTTACAGTTTGAGGTCACGTGATACGGGAACCACCAATCCGTGATCTGATCATGCTGATGACGTAGAACCAAAATCTGGTTCTTCGGTTACTCATCATCTGACTCTGTATTAGCGTCCAGCAGATTCTAAAAATAGCAATACGAGTCAGACGTTCGGACAACATCAAAACATGCACACTTGGTGAATGAAATTTGACATCATCCACGAACCGTCCTAAGACTGCAGTACCGTGCCTCTTATGCCTTAGCCTATCAAACTGAGGCATCAAATGTCAGCTGAGCGCAAGGCCCATGGGCCTCTTGTTCATGATCAACTATGTATTATTGAGACTAGCTTCGACCCCTACTAGGTGTTTGTCAGGTCCCAGACAAAGACCTAGTAGGGGTAGAAATAATAAAAAGTTGATCATGAAAAAGGTGTTATCATTTCTTCATTATCTTAAAGCCCCACAGTATTGAATTTTACGATATTTTCAAAACGTTAGGAGAGTGCACATACAGGTCCCATAGCCTCGTGAAGGTCCCCAAAATGCTTGCCTGATACGCACTTCACAGAATCAAGGCCTAGTTTTCAGCACGCATTGGAAAAAACTGCAGGTAGAGCTCTAATGTATCCTGACAGAGCGTAGTACATTTTACACTACGCTGACGTCGTGACGTCGTGCGAGAATCGCGGCGATGATTTGCGTTTTTCACATTCAATACAGTGGGGCTTTAAAACCAGGAAGCCACCAGGCGAGGTGAGGGCGATACAACAAGCGATCAGGGGTAGCCACATAGAAACTCCGCTAGTGCTTCGTCAGCCTATTGGTGTTTAAATGCATGGAAAAATGTACAGCACTATCGGCAGATGGGTTGTGCTAGCGGAGTTTCTGTGCGGCCACCCCCGAAGCACTAGCAGAGTTTCTATGCAGCCACCTCTGATCGCCACTGAGCATTGACGCCAGATCTGTGCTGATGCGTGGAATCTTCTCGCCAGCGATGATCGCCTAATATCAAACTGATTTGATTTTGTGGCGAGGGGAATCGCTTGCACCAAGCATACAGCCAACCACTGCACACAGAAAAATATCGCCTAGTCTGCAGTGGCTGGCGATCAGGGCCGACCGCACAGAAAGTCCGATAGTGCCACCGGCGCCTATCGGCAGTTAGTTAAAACGCATTTTCCCATTAATTAAACCGCCGATAGGCACCGAAAGCAGTATCGGACTTTCTGTGTGGTCTGCCCTGATCGCTTGCGATATCGCCGTCACCTTGCCTAATGTGCTGCTGCCCGTTTAAAGGTACCCTATAGGCAGCTAGCTGATGGGCTCATATCAGTGTGGTCACTTCATCACAGGTGGCGCTGGCAACTGACAACCTGATTTTGACCTATGAGGAGGCTGCTAGCAACTGACAACCTGATTTTGACCTATGAGGAGGCTGCCGGTAGGGTCTCTTTAAGGCTACGGTTACAATGATCGCGATTTCTCAGACGCTGTGCAACGCACGCGAAAAACATATTTTGAAAATAGCTAAATCTGTTGTCTGAAAGTCGTCACTGTCAGCAGTCGACTGGTCGATTATTCATTATGCCCTGTATTGGTTCATGGCAGTAAGCACCAAACCTGTATTTCTTCTCATTTTCCAGTCCACAAAGGGTGTCACAACCCTTCTAGATAACTACGACGAACATGGAGAAAAGAGAGGAACGTCTTCTCGCGGACGTCAACGAAAATTGGAACCAATTGCGAAGAATATACCCCAAGAACCTACTCAGAATGGTGCTCCAAATGGTATCCCTGCTCAACAGCAAATCTTGCCCAATATAGGTGAAAGGCAAACCTGAAGCGACAGCGGAGGACGGCCTAAGTTTAAAAAGAGTGTGTCCATGTGTGAAGACGAGCCAGAGATTTTAAATAAAAACGAAATCGAAAAGAAAACGGTTGTGCAAAAAGAAGCAACGGAACCGGAAAAGCCTGTTGCAAGTTCTGCGCCGGCGCCGGAACCGAAAGTGAAGTTAGAGATGGAAAAGTCTATACTTGGCGACGAGGTTGACCAGGAAGTTCAATATCTCACGAGAGAGCAGACGGACAATGACAATGAGAGTTTCAGTTCGTTAGAAGTAAGCCCGGTGCCGACCCCGATGGTCTACAGACCGGAAACCCGGGAGGCGCAGCGTTACAGCTACGATGAAAGAGTGGAGCGGATATTAAAAGGTTCGATGAACGTGAAAGTACCAACAGATTCCAAGATAGGGTTTATATCAGCTCAGCATTTACAGGTAAACTTTCTGTTTTACATGGTTTCAACATGATTTATTTTCTAAAATGTGAATTACTTGGGAGTGCATGTCCAAATACATGTACATTGTACATGACTGTGCATACATCGTACGTCATGTTAAGGCGGGGGGCTACCTATGCCGACTTTATTGACGCTCTTTGAAAACAAGCGTCCTAACATATTCATGACAAAAAGTAACTAATTGATGTCAACAAAATGTTTTAGCTACAACCTTTATGCTCCCGTTCTGTGAAAGAATTGTTCATTTTGACCAATTACGATGGAGTTAATTAAGTTATAACAAGTTGTCAAAATTTGAGTTCGCAAACAATTTTGCAGACTTGGGATGCGACACATCAGTTTCCCACATAGTCTGTAACATACAGGCCTGATGC
>NMRB01001680.1:9245-47668 GCA_002633025.1 Notospermus geniculatus | reverse complement strand
CCAGTGATTCCCCTGGCAATAAATGGAGTGGCGCGCCGCCATGCCCTTGCCGGGTCCCGCCACTCTGCCCTTTTTTGCCGCCCAAGTGGCCCAAAAATCCCGCCACGCAGCCCCTAACTCTGGCACCAAACGGCCGTCGTAACACATTTGAATAATAACGATGCGCAGATAACTAAACTTGCGACGAGAACTGTGCATTTCGATCCGTCTGTGTGCCCTGCGGCTTGGTATGCTGGAAGAGAATAACAACAGGCAAAAGGCCTGGACTGAAATCACCACTTGGCTCTCCATGAAAGCCTTGTTGGGGCTGAACAGTTTTTACCAGGGTCATTCACTCAGTGAAAAAGTGGACAATTATAGTTGCTTGAACCCAGCCTGTGCTGAGTGTGTGTGGTGATTTCAGTTTCGTCCATAAAGGTTAGGGGCCCATGCAGTTTGACCTGGACTCATCAGCAAGCCAGTCATACCACAACCAGTACTTGGGCCAACTATGAACAGTAAACAGTAACACAAAATTCGTTAGTAGTAAGTAAAACTCAAAAGCGCAGTAACTGAACTTCAAGGAATGTGATACCATGCATACTATCAGTATCACTTGACTTACCTCAACTGAATAAAATATTTTTAGTTTCTGTGTAAGAGAATGAAGTGTCCAGCTGGTTGCAGAGCCAGAAGTGTAGCCTACCCCTCTGCAACCAGCTATGCTGCTCAAGTTGGAGGTGCCCTTTTTAACGTCATGCTGAATCTGGATTGAGCCTCGCGTAGTATGAGAGGCTAGTGAATTTGGCCCTTTTGGATGAAAACTTCTGCTGTAGTTGCCCCACGTTGGAACCCAATCAAGCTGGAAAGTGCCCCTTTATAGAATCCCCACCCTGCCCCTCCAACATCCTGGGTGAATCAGTGTTTGTCCAGTCCCGAATTTTCCAAAAACTGGTGTCCGTTATTGATGGGAGTTTCAATATTGCGGACACCTCACTATTACGGACAGCTGAGCTCAGTCCCAAGGGTGTCCGCAATAGTGAGGTTCTACTGTACCAGGGTGAGCGGATTTAATCTGAATGTGAATGACTGGTCGCACAAAGGCCAGTTCCGTGGATTGCCACTAGGGAATGAGCTCAGCTATAGGTAGCCCCCCGCCTTAAAGCATGGAATCTAGGCCTACCTGATTTTGCTTTGCGACTTGCTTTGCAACTACTGGGCACTCAATTTCAGTCGGGAATCGTTCGGCGACCGGTATCAGTTCCTTGCGATCGTATTGAATCGGTAGCAGGTAGCAGGTTGCAAAGCAAGAAAAAGTGGCAAAAGCAAGTCGCAAAGCAGAAAACCAGCAGTGAATTCCTAGCTTAATGTCGCAATGCTGGAGGCTCTGAGCAGGTATTTTTCTGTAAACTGTCTTTTTGGGGTCATTTCATTGAAATAATAGGCCTACTTCGTTTTCCAGTTCATGGCAAGTGTTTAGTTTTGCACACTACTGTACGTTGTGCCTTTCTTTTCTAAGATTCTGTTGGAGAGCGGAGTCGTATGATCCAGATAGCTTATCCAGAGTTAAAGGAGTACTGTAAGAAGAGAGGGTATGAGTTACACATCATGGACCTGCACTGGGGGATGATGGACTGGGTGACGGACGACCACACTGGGCCAGAGAAGGCCATGCAAATACTGGAATCGTGTATGGATGGTGCTAGGACTATTTCATTCGTGGTAAGTAGGGAAGGCCTAGTTTACTATCGCAAGCCGTCCCTGCCATAACTCCACCATGCTGTAATTATTTACTACCATGCTAGTAAATATTTTCTACCATGGTAGTAAATAATTCTTACCTAGGTAATAAAATATTACTACCATGGCAGTAGTTAATTCTTACCTAGGTAATAATTCGAATTATTACCTAGGTAAAAATTAAATATTACCATGGTAGTAAATAATTATTACCTAGGTAAGAATTCGTACTTCTGTTTCCGAAGTACGAATTATTACCTAGGTAAGAATTAAATACTACCATGGTAGTAAATAATTATTACCTAGGTAAGAATTAAATACTACCAAGGTAGTAAATAATTATTACCTAGGTAAGAATTAAATACTACCAAGGTAGTAAATAATTATTACCTAGGTAAGAATTAAATACTACCAAGGTAGTAAATAATTATTACCTAGCAGACTCCAGCAAAATGTGTTTTGCTCGTATTTAAAGACTTGGCCAAGTACAGGTCACCTGGTTCCAATAATTGGTGATGAACAGTTTGCAGTGTGTCTCCAGCTTAAGAGCAGGTCATTTGGCATTTGTGGCCTTCTTTTAGATTGGCTCACTGATTACTTATCTGGTAGATCTCAGAGGGTGGTTGTTAACGGAAGTGAATCTCCATTACTGGATGTGACCTCTGGTGTACCCAGGGGTCAATCTTGGGACCTCTGTTATTTAACTTGTATATTAACGATCTGGCTGATGTTGTCAACGACGACACCTACATCGGGCTTTTTGCCGATGACTCAAAGATTAACAGACTCCAGCAAAACGTCAAAGCCCCAGCACCACTGGTGCGGCTCCTTTATTAGGAACAGATGCGGAGAATAGTGTGCCGGGGAAAGTAGGCCATCATCTGGGAGGCAAGCGTGCTTCTAATTGATTGTTTATCTTAGTGATTAACAGTCATAAATGCCAGGCTCTTAAGTTGTTAACCCTATTAGGCCTACATTTTACCATTTATATGGGATTTATTCATAATGAGATCTACTCATCATTACATTATTCAGATACACTGGTAAATCTTGCCAGTGCCTTTTGCAGTCTTTTGGTGCATTTACTAAAGGCATCGAATCGGTCTCAACAGACTGCTAGACTCTAGGCCTATGCCTGTAGATACAGGTAGGCCTAAATGGCTAAAAATATGTATACCCATCACATCAAGTCAGGTATTAAGTCGTCTGAACTTGGCAGGTTGAGATGAACGTTTTGTCAATTTCTGCAGGCCCAGGCTTATTGTCTGCCCCTGTAAAATTCCTTTATCTCCTGGGGCTATTTTACGTGTAGTTCATTTTGGTTCATATCTTGTGCGACTTTAATTATACCTGACTTGATGTGATGGGTCACATACATGTACATTTAATCTTCATTCAACTGATTGTATAACATCAGTACACAAAAACAAGCAACTAATCACTCCATTGTACATGTAATTTTGTAACTCCGGTCAAGAAATGATAACTCATGACCCTGGGTATATCCAATCGACAATAAGGAGCATGCTAACGATACATTTTTTGTACATGAACGAAATACATGCAGAAAATAGCGATAATTGAGCGTGCTCTCTTATATATCACGACTTCATGTTTACACTCAATGTTTTGTAGACATGGATGTTTACATCATGTTATTTGGACGTTTTGGGACACGCCAACCCACATTGAATAGTCTTGGTGTCGAAAGAATTTTTAGATGGGCATGCCACCAACAAATTACCCCTAAGACAATGAAACACTGGACACACACAAACAAAATGTAAATCATGGCCCGCGAAAATACCCGTTATACATCTTTAAAATATGGAGAACCGTAGGCCGTTTCTCTGCAGTTTATCCTTCCCACTGTAAACATTATAGACCTCAAATGTGGACCCACCGGATAAAAGATGTACCCATAACACACTGTTTTCGTGGGAGGAATGAGTATGTGTATAGCTGGACATGCCAGAAGTTCCCTTTTTGAACAAAATGATACATTGGAAGCTGTATAATATAACAATTTACATGCTTTCTGATAAACCTGATTTTATCTTGCTTGATAAAATGTTAGTCTGTAGGTTAAGTATAAATGAGTGATGAAGGGTGCCAATGATGGAGCAACTTTCTTGCTCGTTATGCATTTTGAACGCAATATTGTGGTACATCAACAGCAGACAAGGCTATCAACTGAAAAGCTTTTCAGTTCTGTCTGTCTGTCTGAATGTGATTTGTTCAGACTTTACATTGCCTGGCATTACTTCTGTGCATGCATTCACATATTTTAGTTTTACTTCTGGTTAAGACTGAAACAAATCATTGGTGCAATCATGTCGTCTCCAGCTGTCCCTGTCACTTCATGGTCCTCTCTTTCCCCCAGTAAATGTCAGCTTGGTTATGGCCAACTTCATTCTTTGTGGGTGATGGCTGATGTAGGCTACACCTAATCAACAATAAAATAGAATATTTAAAAATATATTATGAACAATTTTATTCATGTCATAAAGATTTTATGTGATTGACGTCATTTTTACACAGCCGAAATGTGGACCATAAATGTGGAAGTGTATACTGGGAAAAGCAATTATCATATTATTACAGTTAAATCTAAGTAAAATAATTTGCATACCTATTTTGACAATTAGCCGAGGACCAACTAACATTCTTTAGTCTGCTGCTGCTGTTGGTCTTTGTTGCTTCCTGAAATTAAAATCAAAGATGTTGATTTTGCTTATTTGGGGATTTCTAGGTATGTTTTTAAACTAATTTGTCAGAATAATCATGTTATTCGGTATTGTCATGTTGCAGATCGTATAAACAACCCACCTTGGCGTCTTTCTTTGGTCTCGTCTTTTTGGTTGACCGGTTGTTTTTGATGGTGTATTGGGGAGTTGACGTTTCTTCCTGGGTCGTTTCGTCTGTACTATTTTTGCACTTTCGACCATCTGCTGCAGCGTTTCTTCGGGAATGACTACAGTCTCATCTCTGTTACTGTACTTCATTTCAGGTCCAAAGTCGTACAGCAGGTTCCCATGCTCATCCTCTTTGATGCAAGGTACTGACGGAACTTTTGCATTTGGAATGCCCATTGTCAGAAGATATTCAAACGTAGCATCGATGTGAATTATCAACCGATCAATAACTGATGGTGGTGGCATCCACTGCCAATTGGGCCTGTATTGGCCATTCTTCACTACTGTCAGCTGTCTCACGGCCTCCAATGTGAGCTTGCTTGGATCCAGTCCTTTAGGGCAGTACAAAGATTTCACAAGTGCTTTATACACCACTGCATTCAGTTTCACTGATGTAACCTTTCCTTCCTCACGTTGGATGATGAACAGAGTGTTCAAACAATCACTTACAACCCTGTTAAGCCAAGCCTCGTGGTGAATGCCATGGAACTTGAGAAGGAAGTCATTCCCCCCAAGAGACAGTGTTAATGCAACAACTGTGGCAGCATCTTCAGTGTGGAGTATATCCTCCATAAGTGTTCAGCAATGCCTGTCACATTGTAGAGATCGTACCGCTTCTTGTTTTTTCTGAGAAGGACAAACAAGGGATGGATGAAATGGTTGTGCTCATCCCTTGGCCACTTCAAAACAGCCAATGCCAACAGATGTAATACAACAGCATCAATATCTCCTGAGGTGACAACTGCCATAACTCCCTTCCCTCGTTCTAGGTTAGGAAGAATATCAAGCAGCCAGTCTATCTGTGCAAGTTCTGCCTCCCCTTTTCTTTGCGTGAGAGGCAGTTCGAAAGTTCTATTCAGTCCATCTTGGGAGAATTCTGCGCGTAGAGGTACAGAACTGTCACCTCTCACGATTTGCTCGCTGTCGATGTCTATTGTGATATTTGTATGGATATCAATGTCACTGATGTTTTGCGCCAACCATGTACTGATCAGTTTCTTGCCAGCTGCTGTATGTGTGATCGCAAAATTGTCCGTTCTGGTGGCGCTGACTATTTGTTCGTCAGTTTTTAGATGAGACACGGTCACGCTTTTGTTTTTCTGTGAAGCTTTAGTTCTCTTTTTCCTGGTTGGACCCTTCAGAATATCTGGCGTGTAGAGGTATTTCTCTTCACAAATTATCATACGCGACGTTGCCGGGAATTTGTGAAGAAGTGGACGTATGACCTGGCTAGTGACACCATCAACGAACTGTTTTCCAGTTTTTCCTTTAAAGGAGAACTTTTGTCCTGCAAACTCCACGGTGATAACTTGGACGGATGAGGCAATGTTGGCTGGGATGTTCTTCAGCTTAGTTTTAGTGAGGACAAGCTTTTCCTTCTGGCACCACTGTTGTCTCTTCTTCTTCTCAGGCATTGCATTCAAGTTTAAGGCAACTCTTGTGGCACGCTCATCCTGAGAGGTGGTTGTGACAGTGTCAATGGCATCAGCTGTGTCAGAGTGAGAGGCGCTCGTTATCAACTTCAGAAGGGCTGAGTTGACAGCACTGTGTTTTGCAACATTATGTTTATTTCCATCGGGAGACAGGAGGGCCTGACAGTTGTTATACTCAGACTTTTCTGCGTCGAGGACATTGGACTCCTTCTTTACCTCTTGCACTCTTTTTTTGGATTTTGCTTCCACTGGATTAATGGATCTCTGACGGACTGTTACCTTGGTGCGGTTAATGGTGTCACTCTCTCCTTTTTTCACCTTCGAAAGGAGTTGCTTCGGTCCGTTCACAGACGATATGTCAGGTATGTCCTCTTCTGTCATTCCAAACAAGCCAGCCGTTGCAGCGTATTTCAGTACCATGAATCGTCCAACTTCTTCAGTCTCTCTATCCAGGTATGTGGGTGGAAGGGTTGGCCGGTTGACTTCGTAGGCATTTGTAGGTAGTTCACCCTCTGTGGCAAGGATCCCTTGATTTATGATCATCATTGCCACCGGAAAGATGTGTTTGTAGTCAATATCTGAGTATGCCTTGAAGAGGACTTTTGATCCCATTGCATCGCGGACATCTGTATTACTCTCACTGCTAATCAGTAGGGCACCACGTCTCTTTGCATCTATAAGTTCGAATATGTCAATCAATGACATTCGCTTGACGATGGCATCTAATGGAGCACCGGGACGAAATGCTTTGACAGCACTGATGTGGTCAAGCTCTCTGAAAGCATCAAGGCCGAAGTTGGCCCCATCCTTCTTGTGTGGGATAGAAAAGAGTGTCTTCTTCATCTCTTGATAGAAAAGCCCTGCTTTGCTGTTAGCGTACAACAGCCTTGTAGTGAAAGGTGCGTAGGAAGTGGCTCCATTTGTGAAAGCAAAGGGCAGCGAGGATTTGACTGCTGCCACCATCAGATTGTAGCCTGTTTGTCCTCCAAGGCGTTCGGCAGTATGCAGAGCCCGTACTTCATTGCAGTGTTTTAGCATGTCCACGTGAAGTGCAAACGTACCACTTGTCTTGGCTTCTTGCATAAGGTACTCATCATAACGAGCAGACCAATTGCTTCCATCCTTGACATCACCACTTTGCAGATCAGCTACCAAATTTGCCGCTTCTTCAGGGTGGAGCTTTTCAATAAATTTCAGCATTAATGACATTTGGAGTGCGATGGCTAGCCGGGACACTTGTTTGGTGGCGGTCTCAATGTGTCGCAGCTCAATCAATTTCATTGGTTCATCATCCTTTTGATTGTCGCGCATGTATTTTAAGAGGTGGGCGAGTCCAGCATGCCCGTAGGCACTAAGTAAGTTAACAATCTTTGACTTTCGGGTGTGAAGTGGTGGGAACTCTGTGATGAATTTTTTGTATTTCTCCTGATCTTCTTGTAACAGCAAGAGGTTATTGTTCAGTTTGTGGTCAGCTGGAAAGAGGAATCGATCACAGTTATGGCTATCCATCTTCACAATGACATCATCTAGAATGGCCTTGAGTTTACGTATATCATCGTCCTTTCCTGTAGCCGGGACGGGGTGGCGGATGAGCACTTCAGGTGGAGGGGCTGGCGTGAAGTCCACATGTTTATCAGCCTGCTGTGACGAAACTCTGAACTCATCAGCTAACATATTGGTTTGGTCATCAACCTCTTGGCCATCATCCATGTTGAGTGAACGAAAACTGAAGTTGAACATCATGCCATCTTCATCCAACTCGGACATCAACGCACTTCGTTCTTCGTCTGCGGTATTGAGCTCTTCTTGAACCATCTCACTGTTTCCCTCATCACCATCTATGTTCAATGAACGAAAACTGATGTTAAACATGTCCATGTCAACTTCATCTGTACACTCCCTGTTATCATCCGATTCGGACGTCAGTGCGCCACTACGCTCATTATCTGACTCAGACATCAGTGCCCCAGTACGCTCATCATCGGAATCGGACGTCAGTGCATCGTCACGATCATCATCTGACATGGACGTCATTCTACTTTGTCCTTTCTGCTCAGTGGTATTGACGAGCCCTTCGACCATCTCTCCGTGTTGGGATATAAATGCTTTCCAAATATCTGTCATCCCAAAGATACATTGCTGTGTGAAGGCCTCCATTACCTGTTTTTCTTCTTCTGTCATGTCCAGAAGGGTAAGTTTGGCATCCTCCTTGGAAAGTTCTTGGTCTTGTTTACAGACACAGCTATCTGAGCCATCACAGAGAGGACCGTGCCAACATGCAACAACTGATGAATCCTTTGGTATTCCACAAATAGTGATCGGAAGTGTACATATCTGCTTTGTGGTACTTTCACCAGGCTCAGGATTTTTGGAACTGTGAAGTCGAACCAAGTTGTCCACCAACACAACAATATGACAGTCCCTGAGACTAACAGCATGTTGTTTAGAAGTGTGTTCATCTGCCTTTTGATACTCCATGGGGTGTTTCTGTATGTAGGTTTTGTAGTAGCAGACATCAGGATCGGACAACTTGCTAATTCGGTTTTCAGCTGAGCGTATTGCCATGGAACTGCCACTGAGAGATGCTACTGAAAAAATGGTGTCCAAGTGATGGTGGTAAATAGCCAGAGTGTCTGTATTCATAACTTGTATGAACCCATGGTATTTCTGATTCAGTACATGCAGACAACTGTCGTAGTGTGTAAACAACTGCCCTATTCTACTCTTTGTGTATTGGTCAGCTCCGGCATCCTCACTTGTTCGTTTCAGCCGTGCTAGCGTGGTTTCATTGAGGAACATCCCAGCATACTGGAGTTGTACTGGAAGAGGTACATGGTAACACCACTCGGTCAACACATCAAAGGTTTCAACCTGAAGAGGGTCATTACTGTATTCCTCAAAGCACACAGGACACAATGCCTTCAGTTCGTCTCCCTCAATTTCACCATCATCGTCATCTGGGTTGATCCAAGAACCCTTCACTTTATCTGCGACAATGAGTTTCTGGACATTGTCCCTGATAGTGAAACGTTGGTAGTATCCTGCAATTTTCTGCAATGAGCCTGTCTCTAAAAGTAGTACTTCATGGATTTGGGTACCATGTTCCTTACGGAGAAAGCCATTGACGAGGATCCCAAGCATCTCAGCCGACATGTCTTGGCTCTCTAGGTCCTCCATTTTGCATTCCAGCAAGATGTGAACCCCCGGCTGTGATTTGGTACACACTGAGTGGCAGGGAATGGACACAGCACTGAAATCTACATCCACGAGCCGTTTGATTTCACTTGCAATACCACTGTCCATTATATCCGGAATATGGACCATGTCACCAAGAGAAAGCTGGACGCTGGAGTTTAGTTCACCAGCACGCCTACGTTTTAAAGAATTGGCAATCAGCAAGTTACATTGTTTCTGAAGCTTTGTTCCGAGATTTCTTGCCAATGTACACTGGTTGAAAAAGTCCCATTTCGCCTGAAGAATTTCATCTGCGCCACGTTTTTCATCTTGTGGACAGTAAAGCTGAAAATGCCACTCAAAGAGGCATATTTTCTGCCAGTCAACGTGACTGAAAAGGTTCCTGAAATCCTCTATCAGATATGGTGTGCGTCTTTGTTGACCAGAGGTTCTTTTATTCCGGATTACCTCTTCTATTACACCAGGGAACGTCAATTCCTTTACAACACAGCTATACAGATCGAATGATGTTCGTTCAGCTGCAACTGAAATGCTACTGGAAGATTGCTCGCAAACACTTGGTTGACCAGAAGATGGGCTTGAAAATGCACTGCAGTCAATGTTATCAATTAAACTGCTCATTCCTGATATTGGTGAAGAACAAGATAATCCCTCAGTTTTCCTTCCCCTTGCAATCTTCGTCAACTCAACAAGCTCCTCCGTTACGTTGTGGCAAGATGAGTGACATGAAGCGTGATTTGATACATACTTCAAAAATTCATTGAAGGATAAAAGCTCTTTACCTTCAAATTCGACGACTTTACACTGACGAAGAATGTTCGATCTCCTCAGCGAGCTTTTCTGTATGCTGTCTTGTTCAGTACGATTATCCTGAAGCCACTTCACAAAGTCACCGATTTCAAAGAGAAGGTTGCCTTCACGTTCCAGGAAGGGTATACTCTCCAGTATCGTCATATTTTCAAAATGATCCCAGTCATGCTCGTGAAAACTGTAAAACGAAGAATGAAAAAATAATGTACGAGATTCAGTCCGGGATGAGTCTTAATTCAGAATTGTTTCCGAATTCGGCCTCGGACTGATATTTGATGTTCTGTTCCAGTTTCAGGGTCAGCCGTATTTTACATTCCGTTTGCAACCACGATTCCGTTCCGTTCCGTTGTGTACTGGTACTTAATAACTACCCCCTCCTGCAGGCCATGCAAACTGCCGAACGGGTAGGACATGTAGGAGGCTCGATGAAAAACATGAAAGGGAATTATGGCTCATTATGGTCACTTATTTACGGCAACAGGACTTGATACAGCCTACAAATTTGTTATACATGTAGATTGAGGCCTACACAAAACATGCAGAAAGTGATGTGTGGTGGGAACACGTACCTATCAAGAGTTTGACCATTGAGAAAATTCCAATATTCACATTGGGGAATCCTCTTTACAGTGTGTGGCAATGGATGGTCATTGTCTTCTCCATGAACTAAATAAAAAACACAAACAGCTCAGCAATTCAATGTTCATCACATTTGGGAGGGTGGAGTGGGGAAAGGGTCGGAGGTGGGAGGGTTTATGTACAATGTTGATGTAAATTAAATTTTAAAATGATTGAGAAATTTGAATCATGCTTACCTCTTTTTCATGGTTGATTGATTAATGTTTATTACATAAAATATTTACATTAAAAGTTCCAGGGGCCGAGGCCGAGGCATTACTGGCCCCTTTACAGGTTAATAATATAAAGTAATGGCAGGAAATATAGAATAAGAAAGAAAACACGATTGACAAGGTTGAAAAGAAAAAAGAAACACAGAACAAGGTGAATACTGAAATAATGTACAGGATGGGAGTGTGGCAGCTTCCCATTAGAGATGAAATGGGGTGGAGGGGATCAGTTAAACATAAACAATGGTTTTGGACATGAGGGAATGCTTAGGTGTTGTATGCTGTCAATGCTGCATCAAGATAATCTGCAGTAGCAGTTAATACATTTAAGATAGCGGAGTGGCGAAAACCAGTTGATCCATATAACAATAATTGGGCACGTTCAGAGTTATTTAGTGAATNGCCTTCCAACAAGTTCGGTGGCCGAACGGGTAAGACGGTGGAGCAAAGAAAACGGCACGGGTTCGACTCCCAGCTGGGTCATTTTTTTTTCTTTCAGAAAATTGTTCAGCAGGAGCTCACCAGAGGATGCTGACACCTCTAAAGCTCGAAGGCAAATAGGGTGGCGCCCTCCTGGCGTCGTGGGGTATATCATGTTCTGAGCCTTCGTTTGAGGTGTCTGCAGGGCGTTTGCAATTCTCTTGCTCGTCGCATGGGGGCTTTTTATGCGGATAGGTCAGCTTTAAAACCAACGTATACAGTACGTCGTGACCTAACACTCGCCAACCCAAAGACCGCTTAATGTACACGTCAATAGCGCTTTTGCATGTCACTATTGATCTATGCCTGGTAGAATGTCCATAAGTCGCGCTGTCTATTGGCTCTAAAAGTGAAGTCATTGTTCGAGAAGACCGCCAATGCATGATAATAGGTCATCTGAGTATGGCACAGCCAGGATCCGGTCCTGTCGTCGGCATGCCATTATCAATCATTGCGTAATATTTTAACCAGGTTTCTGAAGTTGGCTATAAAATGCTTTGTAGAGGCCTACCATCCATGTCATTGTTCCCACCACCTGACTTTGAGGATACCCTTATCATGACAATTCTATCAATAGCTACACGACATCTTCTTGCTGCGGCCATTGTGACTTTGAATCAGCACATGAAATACCTACGTTGGCATAGGGCAGGTTCATACTTGCTCGCGGAACGTCAAGCGCCTGAAACTGATCGCAGGTTTCCAAGGCGTGAATGTGCACCATTGAAATTGATCATAGTCGGCTTAAAATCCGGACGAAGTATGAACCAGCCCTTAGTTTAGTTGGCCGGCCGCAGAAATAAACCACCCTATTACCATGATTCGAGGGTACTATCTATTCATGCTATTACACAACGTTCTATGGCCTAATTTCATGCAAACAAGACGTGGCGCACCGGAGGGCTTGGCCATTGAACAACTGATAGTGACCCTGCTGACCAATCGTGAAGCAGGATTTTAATGAGTTTGTAACTTATGTTTATAAGTGCCCATACGTCCTCACACTCGCCGTGGCAGAGCTTGCATAATCCCATGTAATATACACTGTCGGTATAGACCAGGTGGACTCCTCCTTTGTAGAGTCCTCATAATCATAAGTCTTTAGGTCGGTTTTAACGTTGGCTCGTGGAGGATACCTAATCGAATGTTATATCAGTCTCTTGTTCGGAGTAGGTTGGACTATGGATCTATTGTTTGGGACACGCACCTACGCATGAATCTGGTTTCGCTCGAAAAAGTACAGCGCAGAGTTTCACGACATGTTATTGGTCACGAGGTACCCTATTCAAATAGGCTTGAGGCTCTTCATATTTTACCTTTGTCATTCAGGCGTGAGATTTCTGACTTATGTTATTTATGCACAAATGCTTTTATGGGAAGTTGACTTCGATCCTTACGTTTATATTACTGGCCTTTCACGGAGAAATGACGATCTTCTTTTAAGTCACCCGCGGATGCATACTGAGACCTTCGCCTCTTTTTTTTCATCCGTGGATGTCAGTTGTGGAACTCCTTGCCCTTCGTAATTAGGCAGTGAGTATAAGGAAAGTGAGGGGATCTGGATGGAGGAGGAAGATTAGCCGCCAAGAGAAGACTAAAATACACTAAAATATCCCTATTTCCGGGCTTTTTCAAAATACTAGACCTACCTAAACTTGCAAACTAATAAAATCTCCTCCATCCAGATCCCCTCACTTTCCTTATACTATAAATTTCTCGAAAAATAAATAAATGGACACAGAGTTAGCTATCGAACAATACCTAAGAAACCTGTTTTGAAAAATACTGATCGACTCTACTCTTTATCCACTTTTGGACACGTGACAATTCTGTCCCAAGTGTGACAAAAATTCCTCCCCATCTTTCTTTTCAACAAAACCCTCCGGAAGGTTTCGCGAAATCATTTTTCTTCCCTATCTAAGGTTTCGACTTCCTTATATAATGCATAAAATCACTCTTGAAAATTTTCATGGTGTAACCTAGATAGACTCTACAAATTAAACTCCCTTTAACTCCGAAACGGTTTTTCCTGGATTAACGAAGTGATGTTTTTTACCATCAGTATTAGTCAGCCAATTTTACTATATTTTTTATTTTTTGCAAATCTGTTGTAAAAAATTATTATAAACAAAAAACTATAATCATATCTTATACTTTAAGTTTGTCCTAACTGAACTGTCGCAGCGCCATCTCTAGGTTACTACAAGAACTAACTTGGCTATCGCAGCGCCATCTCTTGTGAAAAGTGGGAACTAAAGTTTCAACAGTGCTGCCATCTCGTGGTAAAAGTGGGAACTAAATTTTTCTTTATAAATGTGCTCTAAACTTAAGGATTTTTTATTTTCGAATCGTATAATGCGATTATCTCCGGAGTAACTAACTGCGGTAAATCATATTTCATTTTGGATTTGTTAGAAACAATTTACAGGGACCATTTTGAGAATATTGTTTTATTTTGCCCTACCTTTGATTATAATGAAACCTATAATAGAAAATGGATTTTCAAAGACAAAAACTTCATCGTTCTCAATCCATCACTGGTAAAAATAAATCTGAATTTACTCCTATGGCTATGCATGCAAATTTTTAAAGGTACAAACACCCTCTTCATAATAGACGATTGTGCTAATTTACAAGATAGCAAACGTAAAGCAACAGAATTATGCGATCTCGCCTTCAGCGGACGCCATTACGGAATAACCTGCTGGGTTTTGATACAAAAATATAATTCGATTGTGAAAGATTTTAGAGAAAATATCAGATTATTAGTATTATTTTTTAACCCAAATGGGGCCACCTCCACACCCATGTGGGTGCAGCCCATAGGCTGGATGGGGCCTTGTACACATATCTGTGTACGGATGTTTAGACTGCATTCTCGGCACTACTGAGATGATGGATGAGCTTGTAATTGGGGTCAGCTCAAAGATCACGTTGTGTTCTACATTTTGTTTCTGCGAAGTGATAATAAACACAATTGTTTGGCCTGAATCAATGTTTCTTGTCTTCATGTTTCAAGTGCAGTTGCACCAAGATTCAATCATCACTCTGGTTTGTTTATTTCTTTGTGCTGTTTCTGTGCACTTAGAAATAAATTGTTTTAGCCTACTTCTGAAGCGGTAGCATGTGCTTGCTCAATGTTTTAGCGCCAAACATCACAATGTCGTCAACCGACTCGGATGGTGATGACATTCCGCTTTCAGTAGTACGTAGAATACACAGACGAAACGAAGAGATAGCAAATGAACTCAGCAAAAGAGATGGTAATTCCTCTTTCCCGGGTTTTGATAGTGATTCCGATGACTTTCCAATGTCTGATTATGATAGTGACAATGACAATGATGATGATGCGAGCGACTTTGATCCCGGTGATGGTGGGGCCACGCCCATGGCAGTTGATGATGACAATCTGAGTGACAGTGATGGTGGACCTAGGCCTATGAATGTTGCTGATCATGATATTTCTGATAGTGGGAGTGATGACCAGCAAGTTGCTGCTGCAGGGAATGGGCGTGGCAGGGGGCGTGGCAGGGGGCGTGGCAGGGGGAGAGGGAGAGTGCAACCTCCGCAGAATCCAAGTCCAAGTGGGAGTGAAGATGACAGTAGTAGCAACAGCAATTCAAGTGATGATGAACCTCCTCAACAGGCTGCTGCAGCCAGGGGTCGTGGTAGAGGGAGAGGACGCCCCCGTGGTGCTCGACGCCGTTCTCCGAGTCCTGTGAGAAATTGGACTGATCAGCTAACAGTGAATGTGCCGAAACGCTTTACTGGTCGTGCCCCGGGTCCATCAGATGACCAGAGTGACAAATCAGTGGCAGAAACTTTTCAGCTTTTCTTCACTGACGAATTCCTTGATGAAGTAGTTCGCTTGACCAACATCAACTATGCAAGAAAAAAGGCAAGGTCGCCAAATAAGAATAAAATGAAATGGGAAGATTTGTCGAAGGATGAGTTCAAAACATGGATTGGTATTGTGATTGCGATGGGTCTTATACAACTGAAGGGCAGAATAAAAAACTACTGGAAGCGAACGCACCGCATTACGCGCACTGAAGGGTTTGCGGAAGTATTTCCAAGAGACAGATTTCTTCAGATTCTGAGATATATTCACTTTGTTGACGAGGAAACGGCCATTACTGATCGTGCAAATCCGAGATACGACAAGTTCTACAAAATCAAATATATGTTCGAGTACTTTGTTGGGCGATTTCAAAGCGTGTACAACCCTTCAGAAAATATGGCAGTAGATGAATCCATGATCAAGGGCCAGGGCCGTATGCCGGCACGTCAGTTCATGAGGAATAAACCAACCCGTTGGGGGCTGAAGGTCTGGGCCCTCTGCGAATCGGATTCAGGATATGTCATCAATGCCAATATCTACGAGGGCAAAACACCAAATGATCCGAATGAACCAGACAAAATTGGAGGTGTGGTGAAGAAGTTAGTCCAACCCTTCAACGGGCAGGGTCGTACCGTTTTCATGGACAACTTGTATACAAGTGTACCTCTTCTGGAGGAACTGTACAGACGAGGGTTCATGGTGGTTGGGACATTGCGGGAAAACCGTAAATATCTACCTCAGGACAGTGTTGGGAAGCGAAAGCCAATGGTCAAGAGACTAAATCGCGGTGATGCGTTATGGCGCCAAAGTGACAATCTTTATTGTGTGACATGGAAGGACACGAAAGTAGTCTATATTTTGTCAACCATACCAGTCCGTGAGGAGTCGTCCCCAGTCCCAAGGATGGTCAAGCGACAGGGTAACTGGGAACGAGTTGAAATTCAACGCCCCAACATCATTGGAACATACAATAGTTACATGGGTGGGGTTGACTTGGCAGACAAAAAAATTGTTTGCTACAAACGACAAACCAAGGGGCTGAAATGGTACCACAAGGTACTCTGGTACATGATGGATATTTGTATTCTCAATGCCTTCATCATCTACAACAAATCACATGATGAGAACCTCACACTCCGCGAATACCGCGAAAAGCTATCAACGGAATTGGTTTCTGATCGATCATTTCGCAAGGCTACACCAAAGCCCATTGTTGGTAACCATGCAAGGCACAACCGTGCCCTTGAGCATGCCCCCACAATTTTGGCAACAAGAACAGACTGCCAAGTTCACAAGCAACGTGTGGCGACAAAGTACGCATGTCGTGTTTGTCAGGTCAGGATGTGTCCACACCCCTGCTTTCACAGATTTCATAATATGGAGAACTATCACTTTGATGATCCTACGATGCAGGATAGACCTGTAAGAAGGAAGTTTCCTTCAGTTTTGCGCATGTAACTTGTGAACATGCAACTTTGTTGGAAGCAACTTTGTGTGGAAAGAAACCTTACGCCTATATTCACTCATATTGGATAATATTTCTATAGTGGATTATATTTCTACAGTGGATTATGGATTGTGTAGAAAGAAATTTTATATATTCATAGCGGATTATATTTCTATAGTGGATTATATTTCTATAGTGGATTATATTTCTATATTGGATTATATATGGATTATATATGGATTATATGGATTGTTCTAAAGAGGCTATTGATATATGACCTGGGATGTAAGTGAACACTCACACATGCATGCTTGAAGTTTGCATGTGATGTGACGTGCATGCAATGAATTTGTTGCATGACTGCATGACAAGACCCAACCTCATGGAATGTCTGATTTCAGATACTTATGTTGTGATTCTTGTAATATATTGCATATCACTGCACAGCTAAAGATATTTCCTAAATGATGGCAGAAGATTCTTCGATAAATTTTTCACCTGTGATTTTATAATTGGCAATTCCTTGAAGAAATTATTTTTCTAATTTCTCAGTGATCAAAATGATCAAACTTGCACTTGACCATGTTTGTTACAAACCAACTTATTTTCATAATCTTTGAAATGGTTGGAGAGAGTAAGTTATAAGCTTCTCAAAAATATACACATTGTATGGGCGAATTCCATTAATTAGGCCACCAGGTTCGAATTTCGTGAATTTGCCATTATCATGCTGGCCTAGTAACAACATGCCTCGGCACAATTAGTGTTTATCGTTTTTTAGGCCATCGCCCCATTTGGGTTTTAACAAAGATGAAAAAGCTATGAAGCAAGCACTCGAAGAAAATGCTATTATCCCCAAGGAAATCCGAAACGAGGTGATAAAAGAGTTAAAAGATAATAAAACAACAAAATTAGTCATGAGACTACAATTTCCACACGATTTTTTACTAATTAAATGAGCTTAACAAATATAGAGACCCAGTTAGTTGATAACGTAATGAAAGACATTGGTTTTGTGTCAACTAACCCCCAACAAGCCCCAACTAGAAACCAACAAGGCCCAACAAGAAATCAACAGAATTTCAACACCAGCCAACTACCAGTTAATTTTAGTCAAAATGTTAGTCAAAAACCTGTTACAACCAGTCAAAATTCTGCTAATTCCTTGTCAGAACAAGCTAAACAAGCTAAAGGAGATTTAGAAATTTTAGTTGCTACTGGTAAAACAAAAGAGTTCACTGGAAAACAATTAACTTTCAACGACCTAGACAACATGTCTGAACGAGACTTAATAAAATTCCACAGGATTTATACAAGCACACTATCTACTAGAGTTAACGACACTTTTAGTAAGACAATACTTAAATCTTATTCGAAACTAGCTAGTTTATTTTTACCGATAGAAAACGAAGAAAAACTATACGAAGATTTGAGCAACGATTATATTCTGAGAACGGAAGTAGACAAGTGGACTGGATGGTTAACTTTAAAAATGGGTGCTTTAATGGCAATCGCTTCAACGAGTTTGATAACTGTCGGAAATATTAGCTATACTAATATTAGCTATACTGAACCCAGCGAAGCGCCCAAGGCTCCAACAATTCCAGAAAGACCAAATAAAACAAAACTTGAACAGGTAGAAAAATCATCTCAATAAATGAGTGAGGACGCTGACACACGAAGCGATGTTGAGATAAAAGAAGAAATTTTACCTCCTAAAAATGATCCCCCGACTGTTACTACTTCCCCGCCGAAAAAACCCAGATCAGAAAAACAGATAGCGTGGAGTAAAGAATTAGGAAGACGATCTCAAGAATTAAAAAAGAGAAAACAAAATTTACTAAATAATAAGCCTAAACCAGTGAATCACAAAGCGACGGCAGAGCCGATCCCGATCCCCAACCAGAACCTGATACAGCGCCTCAACCCGAAGAAAATCCCTCACAAACTAATTTTTCATGGTTAGTATTACCAACAGTTTTAGTTATTGGCGGTGTAATAGTATGGTGTAAATGGGGAAAATATAAAGTTTTTAAACCTAAAGAGACACCTAAAGAACCAGTAAAATTTGAATCTAGTAAGCCCGAAGATGAAAACTCTCAAAAATCTACCGCATTTTCTATGGAGTAAATGGAGGAAAAAATGTTAATGATAAACTCAAAGGATTATCCCGATCAAGAGGCAAATGATCTGACAGTCCAATTAGATGAAGAAGTAGAAAATGTAGAAAATATCAGAATTATTTACGCAGGAATACCCTGTACTTTTTACAATATTTCAGATGACTTAAATAATAATACATTTGTTATCTATATAGACAGACGAGGAAAATATCTAAATATACCTGATGGTTTTTATAATTTAGCACAATTTACCAGAGCATTTAAAAATCAACTTCAGAACAAAGGTTTAGATAGGAATCTTATAAGTTTTGATTTACGCCCTCATGATTCCAAAATAGAAATTACATTTAACTTAGCTAGAGGAAAAACCGTTGCTGATTACAGTTTCCTTGTAGAAGAAAATGCAAAAAAAATATTAGGTCTCTATAATAGATACAAGGGACCAATTGTAAAGGCAGAACAAAAGGGATAATAACAGGCGATTCTGCAATCAATTTTAGACCTTTTAATTATTTTCTAATTCATTGTGATATAATAAACAAAGAGCATATGCTCCTTAATGGTGAGAAAAGTGACGTATTCGTTAGGTTACCAGTTAAAAAATGTGATTTTGGAGAGATAATCAAGTATAACACGACTGACATGATAGGAAGACCCTGCTTAGAAAGATTTAACAAATTAAGAATTTGGATTACAGATGAAAATAATAGAAAAATAAAATTTAATGAAGCGGAAATTCAGTACGAAATAGTTATAAGATCTGAGTAAACACGAAGCTGCAGAATTTCATTCTCATAAATGAGTAGATATTGGGGTTATTCTAAAAGACCGAAAAATTGGCAAAAAATGTATCCAGATTTACCACCTTACAACCCTCAACAGTTTAACCCACCTCCACAAGAACCGGATTCGACTAAGTTTAGATTACAACATATATCAGAAATAAAAAAATTCTTTGAGAGTGAAATAGAATTTCGAAGAGCAATACATTCCAAATACATGAAAGCATTTAACGGTTTCTCTTATACTAATCATTTCTTAAATTTTACAATTTAGTGTTGCTGCCGGCTCGGTTGGTGTAACCGCATTAGCCGGAGTAATTGCAACCCCAGTTGGACTAGCATTAGGAGCCGTAACGATTGGTGGTGCACTTATTTCTTCAACTTTAAATTTTTTTGCTAAAAGATTTCAAAGTAAAATTGAAAAACATGAAAAAATAGGAATGTTAGCTATCTCGAAATTAAACACAGTTAATAACTTAATTAGTAGAGCTTTATCAGATTCCCACATTACCCAAGAAGAATTCTCATTAATTACCAGTGAAAAGGAGAAATATATTACCCTTAAAAATGCTATCAGAAAAAAACAAAAAGAAACTACCGCTACCACTCAAAACGTTGATATGGAAGCACTTAAAAAGACTTTTTTAGAAGAAGGAAGGAAACTAGCCCAATCAGAGATGATAGAAAAGTTGAAACAACAGTAAACACAACAATAAACCGTGAAACAACAGTAAACCATATCTATAATTACTACTATTACTCTACACCACCATTACCATCAGCTCCACCAATTTACTCTTAAATAAATGCCAGATACAAACTATTTCATAGACCAACCAGAATGTGAAGAAGCTACATTTGAAATTTGTTTGGAGAATTATCACCTAATAAAATCTATTACTTTAAAAAATATTTCATTTTATAATTCTTGGTGGACCGAGGATTTTCTCCCAGAAAGTGTAAAAGTTTTTCATTTTTTAGTCACTGATCGTGGGTATGAAAAAAGTAAAATTCTAAATGCTGAAGATACATGCTCCAGAACCATGAATGTTCCAAGATATCCTAATGAAAGCCTAGAAGAATATGCTGAAAGGTTTGACCAAGCAACTGATTTATGCATTGATAATTTGGAACTAAAATATAATTATGATAAATTCGTGGTAAAAATTTTTTTTGATTATAATTTTCCACTTAACCGACATTTTAGTTTATCTGAGTTTTGCAATAGATGGCAGAAGATGAAAGAAGATCGTGATATAAAACATGTTAAATTTCATTGCGATAGTAATAATTACATTATCATTGAATTAACAGAAAATAATGAGTTTAAACTTAATAATTTGTTTACAATCAAACTGAGTGACGTAACTCAAACTGGTCCTGACGAAGAGGGAAGAAAAATAAAAACTACTAACTACGATCGAATAACAGAATTTTTAATACAAGTAGTTAATAAATGGTTAGGATTTAAACAGGAAACATTTGATAAAAAAGGAAAATACTATTCAACTAGACCATTACCGTTTTATGTTACAAATCTCTTTCTAAGGTGTGATTTACATCAAAATACTCTTCAAAATAATCAGAACTCAAATATTTTATGTTCGATACCAGTTAAAGATGGTGACCAGATTGAACTTCAAAGATTTATTCCCGACTACACACGTAGAGTAGACAAAGCAACAAATCATCTAACATTTCAAATAACTGATAAAAATGGAAAAGTAGTCAATTTTAGAGGATGTAAATTAATGTTTCATTTTACTCTTGAAACCTATGAAATACTTGAAACAGAACCAATTGTTATTCAGGAGGAAAGTTCTGCCATTACGATCTCTTGCCTTAGGAGCAAAATGCCGTTCATACCCCGATCTGCGGCGCAAATTCGGGTATAATTAACGGCGGATTTGTGGGCTGGGTTGTTTACATAGTCAACACAAGTGCTCTCTCTTTAACTTGGCTAAAAGCAACAAATCATGAAAATAAAATCGGGGGACTTCTCAAAGTCATACAGTCGAACTGCAAATTCTTTTCTATATCAAATACTTCTTTTAAATTTTAAAATACGCCAAGAAATAATGATTTTGTAAAAATATTATGGTGATAAAGATCATTATGGTTTATGGATTGATCTTAGAACTACAGAGGACAACACTTTGCATGGTTCTGGTAAAAAACTTTAAAACACAAAAGATGGAATACAATTGGCTATTACGAAAGAATCAGGGAAAGGATCATACAAAATGCACATGTTTATTGTTTCTGATGCACAAGTGAATATAAGCAATCAACAATTAGCTTCGCTACAATACTAAGCTTCGTGAATTCCTTCTAAATAAATGGATTGGGAAGGTGATAGTAAATATGTTGGTAATTCTTTATGGCGTAGTACTTTAGTATCTGGAACAACATTACTTTACTGTTATTTACTGAGAATGCTTCTGAAGGTAAATGTTGGTTCACCAAGTCGTTTTAGTTTTGAAGAACTTTTAAAACTTGCTCTTGTAACTGGCGCAAGTAATATGACTTTAGAATATTTCTACAGACATGAAATTATTCCACGAAAACCATTTAAATAAATTTTACATTTTTAAATGATGAGAAGTATTATTCACGAAGTGACGGCGAAGCCGATTATCAATCAAAAATTAAAGAAAAAATTAAAACTACTTGAAACTACTGAGTTAATCGAAGGCGAAAGCACGAGAACCTGTATAGGTGATAATTTGTGCTGCGGAGAAACAAAACCGCTTGAAGAATTTTCTCCTTCTGCCTTAAAATGTATTTGTAAAAAATGCACTAGAAAAATAGCGGAAAGAAATAGACAAGAAAAAATAGATAATGATGAAGATAGATATATTTATGAGAAAATAAGAAACACTATTTCACGGGTAGGAATATTTTCATCTGTTTTAAAGTGCAGTGAAAAGTTCTTTTATGATTGGATTAAATGGCAGAGAAAGACCCATTTAATGAACATTTTGACCACGTTATTCCAATTCACTATTTTAAACAATTTTCTAATGCTTCACCTTTCTTAGAAATTAGAGATAGTTGGGTAAATATTATGCCTTTAAATGCAACAGAGAATCTTAAAAAGAGTACTAAAGTAGATTTTGATTTATTTCAAAAGCAGCTAGATAGAGCAAAAGAATTTTTTGAAAATTATGAGTTTGAAATTTCACGAAGTGGCGGCAAAGCCGACGACGATGAATTCGACGATCGTGGAACGCGAGCAAAGCTCGACATGTTTAATCACTTTGATAAAATACAGTTTACTTTTGATAAATTAAATGGCTGCTGCTATTGGGATGATGATATGTGGTGCTTTAGTTAATGCGTTTGCTTTTACCGGTTCTGGTTATTTGTTTAAAACATTAGATAAAGATGGTTATGCCGCTGAAATGAAGAGACATAATCTTGCACAAGAAAAATTACAGAAAGAAAAAACTGAATGGGAAGAACATAGAAAACAAACAATAGACTTTGTTAATCTTGAATTAAAGAAAGAGCAACAATCAGCTCATGATTTTAGAGAAGCTGATTCTGCTTTAGATTTATACAATTATTATCATCCAACTCATAAAGTTGAAATAAGGAGAAAACCTCAATTAAGTGATTATTATCAACCAAGTACAAATATGAAACATTATGAATATTTGTGGATAATTGGTGG
The DNA here is from genome assembly GCA_002633025.1 of Notospermus geniculatus. Taxonomy (NCBI): domain Eukaryota; kingdom Metazoa; phylum Nemertea; class Pilidiophora; order Heteronemertea; family Lineidae; genus Notospermus; species Notospermus geniculatus. Next base: position 24,399 of record NMRB01001680.1, on the reverse strand, counting down.
TTTAACCGGTACTGGTTTAATTATTTGGTGGTTCAGTTCGTGAAAATTCAGTAAATAATGCAAAATGGAATCTCATTATCATAATACCACTCACAACACAACTGTTTTTCTTCAATAAAACGTTTAGCTTTTTCTACTTGCTTTCCATAGAGGGATAAATCTATTTTGTCACTTTTTTGCCTATTTTCTTTTCTGCTTATTGGGTTGATATTAATCCAATTAAAACATACAGTGTCCCCAAAAATTATTTGGCCAGTTTGAAAAAAGTCAACAATTTTAAAACTGCAGCAATGAATATTTATTGCTGTGGGCTAAATATGACTGGACGTCCACTCTATCAAATCAGTGTAACGTCTGCATGTTTTTCCCAGTACATTTGCTGTATTTCATAATAATGTCATTATTTTTACAGTTTTTAAATATATTTTTACAGTTCATTTTGTGTATATTGGTATAGCTTTCCCTTATTTTCTCATACCTGATGAAGTCACAGTAAGTGACGAAAGCTTGTATCGGGTCTTCGGACCAAAATACACTCAGTTCATCATGAAAAAGGTGTCATCTCTATTTACTTTAATTTATGTTCACCTTTGGTGACCCTTCGGGATTCTTACCATTCCAATTTTTCCATTTTTCTATTGGTTCTGGCAAGACTGTTATGACGTTAAAGTGTTGTTGAAGCTGTTCTATTAGTGTACTTTTCCCAGATGCTATGTTTCCTTCTATTGTCACGGTGTAGTCGGTTCCCATTTATTTAGTAGAAATTTACTAAATTTTACACCCGAACTCCTATGCCGGTTCAACTTAGTTGACAGCTACGCTGATTCAAGATCACTATAATCTATAAATGCTTCATAATAAGCTCCAAATGGTGCTGTAATTTTACCATTACTCAAAATATATCGTTTATCATCAAATGGGTTTAAACTTCTCTTGTTTATTTCTTCCGCATACATATTATGTTTTTCTGATCTCAAAGTTCTCATGTCATGACTGAATTTTTTACTACCATGTAGTGAATCAAAATAATCGTCAAATGTTATATGTTTTTTCACTACATGCTTACTTATTCCTTTTAAACGTTTAGATTCATCACTTCGGGTTTTATAGGCATACATTTTACTTCTTAATGCTATAAATTCTATCATTTCTTCGCCAGCTAATTCATCCTTAAAATAACCAGGGACTTTCTTTTTACTTGTATCATATAATGGATGATCTCTTGGATAATTGCTGAAATCAAAATGCTCCTTTAAATTCATTAAATCTTTTGTTAAATCATCTGTTTTTAGTTTTAAAACAAACGAGTCCGTATCTTGATAGAGTAATTCTATGTTTTTCTCCCCAAAATACGGTTGTAAAGTCTCATAGTAAAATTTATACATTAACAGTTTTGAAAGCTCTAAAACTGTTGCTCCTATGTAAATAGGTTTATCAAACCTTATCGATGTTTTCCGCATTAAGATAGCGCATAAATCTTCGTCAAATATAATTTTCGAATCAAATTTAGGATTACTTTGAAGTTTTAAAGCTCTGTCATTATCATTAACTAATTCTACATCTTTTCTGTTTCTGATATTTTCACGGGTTTTCCCATAAAATGCATTATTCATCAATTTGAAATAGTCCTTTTCAAAATCTGTTGTTGCTTGCATTCTTTGTTTAGTATTATGATCAATGTATGATGAAAGCCATTGTCTTTGTTAAAATTGTATGACATAATGAACTTTCTTTAAAATCATACCTTGTTGTAAATAAAACTGTAATAGTCGGTAATGTACTATATAGTTTAATTTATCTTTTGGGGTTAGAATTAATTTATTTACTTTTGGTCTTTTTTCTTCCCCTAATACTTCTTTCTGATAATCACTTTTAAGTGATGATGAATTAAAATTCATCATCTGGAATAAATAAAGATTCAGGGCAAAATGGGAAATTTACAGATTTAAACTTTATACTTTCTGGGTACTCTAGATCTACTTCAAAATAGTAACCTACAGGCGAATCTTCTGGAATACTTAACACATGTTCTTTTGTTACTTCAAAGTTAGGAAAATATTTTACAAAATTCTTCTCAGGTAAAAATTGCATCATAGCCCATCCATATAAGTTATTTGCATCGACGTATAATAGTTTATGATTATCATCAGCTTTAACATATCTTGTTCCCATTATTCCTGAAATTCCTCCTCTTATTGCTTTTTCAAATGATAACAGGGTGTCGTAATCTGTTAACAAATCTAAGTTTATATTCGTGTATTTTAAACCAGCTTGCCAAGTTAATCCAGGACATGAATAACAATGACAGGGATCAATTTCAAAGTATTTTAGATTAACAGCTCTAAACCTCTCAAATAAATCTGCTAATAGTAACACATCTGATTTTAAGTACAGGTCTATAAATTCTCCATGATTAGCGCATTTGAAGTGATCCCATGTTTCTTTAGCACTTTCGTAAGTTGAAATTGGTTGCATTTCATTTTTAAGATCATCATAAAACATCTCAGGAGTTAAGCCTGTTTCATTATAGCTTTCAAAAGACGTATAGAATGAATATGGAACAGATCCTTTCTTCCTTAACAACTTAAAATCCTCATCATTTGGATAATAGAATCTGGTTATCTTAAAGTCCTCGTCAATCATAGATTTTGTGCAATTATCTAAACTACCTTGTAAAAATCTGTATGAGTCCAAAAATCTCAAACAACCGAATTGAAACGAAATATAACATTCTGCAGTTTTAGCTAATACTTTTACGTCTTTATCTGTTTTCTTGGTGAGTTCTTTAACGAAAAGATGTGCATCGTAGTTGCTTAGGTTATGAAAGAAAACTGGAACAAAGTTTATATTTCTAGCTCTTAAGTTGCATTGATTATGTGCTGCACCTCTGTATTTCCCATTATAATGGTCATGGTCTCTAACTCTGTCAGCGTAAAGATCTTCCTTACAATAGTAACATTCTTTAGCATTTCTAAATTCTTGTTCCTCCTCTGGAGTTAACATCGGCACGGCCATTTCAATTTTTGTTTTTAGAAGTTGACTGAAAATATTTTCCACATTTATTAACCAATTGCAAAATACTTCAACAACATCTGACCCTCTGTGACATGAATAATTGCTTAGCCATAAATTTGGATAATCGGAATGTACATAACAACCAACTGCAGCTGCAATTTGTGATTTTAGCTTTTTAGTTTTTAAGATCTCGGGGTCATCTTCGTTTTGATTTTGCTCTGTGGGTGGTGCTATATTTATACTTTCAAAATCTGCATAAATAACAAAAGGTACTTTATTCTTGAAGTGATAGTTTTTAAATTTCAGAGTTGAATATTTTTCAATTGGCATTTTTACTTCGCAATAATCATGTTCACCACATTTCTTTTTATGTTCTATTAATGTTTCAATTCTACAAAAAGCGTTCATACATCGTCTGCATAGGTGTTTACTATTTTTCTGATCTGTTCTAAAGAAGAGGTTAATATTTTTTAAATACATATAATGCTCCTGGTAGTATAAAATATCAATAACATCGTCATCTTCGTAATCCTTTGAAAGATATAAAGGTTCAAGGCTATAATCTAGGATCGAGCTTGAGTTGGTTTTTTTAGTTCCTATCCCAAAAACATTAATCTTTAGATTATTCTCTTTCTCAATTTTTGGTATATCTTTTATCAAAACCGGAAAGTTATCAATTTTAATTGAATGTTCATATTTTTTATAGGAATATATTTCACTTACATGATCTTTAGGTGGATATTTAGCTGCTAATAAAGACCATAAAAAACATTTCTGATCGTTAGTTTTTACATTTATAACCGCTTTAGTTTTGAAAGGTAATTGAACAAAGTGACCACCTTTTGGCTCTTTCATTTTAACAACCCAAATATCCATATATTCTATTTGGTTTAACGATAGACCGCTTCCATTAAAATACCTTTCATCAATTTGCACTTTTATGTAATTTAATGATTTTTGTAACATTCTTTTACCTTGTTGTTCAGAGATAACTACTTCAAACGGTGATTGAATATTATGAGTAACGATAGTGTTCTCTTTAGAGAATTGAACTTTACATGATAAACTTATTTTAAAACGCATATATGTAATGGTTGATATAAGTTGCATAAATTCATCTTGATATTCTTTTACATCTTTTGCTATTTTATTATTTCTTAATTGCATTGATATAAATTTATTCTATTCCCAAATTTTTTGATAACTTCTAGTTTCATCTTAGAGTGTTTAAATGGAAAATATTCCTTTTTTGTTTCTGGTCCTGTTAACATACATGATGGTAACTTCGACCTCATCTTCAGCTGTGGTTCGGCTACGCCGCCACTCTGTGGTTGCAACTGTGGTTTTGCTGATGATTGTGGCGCTGACTGCGTCGTTGGTTCTAATTTGATCAGATTTTGAAGATGTTTGTTTGATTTTCTATGCCTTGCAAAATTTGTACGTGACACACTTGTTTTACATACTTTACACTCCACTTTTTCCTGGCCCATTTATATAGTAAAAAATTTATTTAATTATCTTTATATCAGAAACTGGTAACCATTCATTAAATTTATCGCTGTAACCTTTCCATTTTACTAATCCATATTTTTTCCCTTTAATTGTTTTGTACCTTAAAATTTTCTCTATTTTGTACTCTAATTGTTTAGGATTTGGGACATAACTTAGTTCTTCTTGGTAAAAGTAACCATCAATGATTTCACCTTGATAATCTTCAAGTTGAGTAAATAATCTGTTTGATTTTGAAAACTTCTTCAGTAAAGTTAGGAAGATAACCTTTTGCAAAAATAGTTTTGTATTTAGTAATTCTTACACTATCGCCAATCTTAAATTTAGGTAAACCGAAATCATGCATAAAAAATGCACCATAAAGATTAAACCAAACTATACCTTCGTTCGCCTCTTTTCTAGCTTCTATAGGTTTCATTCCAATTGAAGAGTGAAATGCCCTGTTGTACCCAGCCACTAAATCTGGTAAAATATCTACCCATTTATCTGTTTCCTTTGCAGTAAAATATTTCCACATTCTGGTTTTCAAAGTTCTATTAAATCTTTCAACAACTGCTGCTTTTTTATCAGAAAATGAGGAGAACCATTCTATATCATTTTTCTCTAAAAGGTCTTTTAAATGTTTGTTGTAAAATTCTTTACCATCATCAAATTGTATTTTTCCTGGTGCAGCTTCCGTGAAAATATCTTCAAACAATTCTCTTACCTCTTCACCTCTCTTGCTTTTTAATGGTAAAGCCCAAGCATATCTGCTGAACAAATCTATCACTGTTAGAATGTAATTATAACCTTTTTCAGATCTAGAATGCATATCAACTAAATCTGCTTGCCATTGTTGATCAATGTAAGAAACCATAGTTTTTCTGTAAAGGAATTTTGTAGTAATCGGTTTATGTAACTGATAAGTTGGTAAATTCTCAAGAAACTCTTTTAATTCTTTGTATTTTATACCTTCTGCTTCCTCCTTAACCTTCTTCCAAATTTGAGCAATGTTTGAGTAAGCAACTGAACTTTTAGGATTAAAATACAATTCTCTGAGATATTGCTCCTTATCCATTTATTTACTAAATAAACTTTGCTTTCTTACTCCCGCATATAGCGCACTTAACTATCAAATATTTTTTACCACCGGCTAATTTGTGAATAATTGCTTTACCCTTATTCGTGGTGAATTTTTTGCATTTAACACAGTAAACTTCCGGCACGACCATTTAAAACGTAAAAATTTGCGTTTTTAAGTTGACAAGTGCCACATTTAGTACTTTTTTGGCACTTTTTTTTCAAGGAAAAATGGTGATTTTTTGGTGTTTTCGCTGTTGCAGTGAAGAATGCTCTTCCGTCTACATCCCTTCATTTTACTAATACTGACAGACAATATCTCAACTTTTGATATATCAATTTCACCATGAACCAGGTATCGGAGACTGGAAATTTTCATTCCATCTTGTAGCTCAGGTCATGAAACCTGGGGGTATTTCACATTTCCAGGTCTGTAGCTCTTGCAGGAACAAAGCTACAAGTGTGACAGACTAAACAGACAGACACACAGACAGACAGACAGACAGACAGACAGACAGACAGACACCACGACCAAACACAATATGGTTTCCGATCTTGAGATCGGAAACCATAATAAAAGTGACAAGAGATTCAGTGAAATGTTACATGCACATGCATCATGTCGATGTCTAAACCAGTTGGCAGTTAGGTCAGTTGATCGCACTTATGAACTAGGCCTGCGCATAGGCCTAGGCCTAGCAGATAAGATAAGATAGTCCTCTCTTATCTACTGTATAATATGACTTGATATCCGGCCACCGCGTCCAACTTGCGAACCACGGGAATTATTGACTATACACGATCCAGGCGAAGTTATGAAAGGCCTAGTTAGGTTACACATCACTTGTGAGTTTCTTTTCATTAGGGACACACACCGCATGAGCTACTGCAAAATCTTGTCCGCAGTCAGGTGTACTTCACTGCGGACAGAAATTAGGTCATCCAGGTGTGCTGTGTGTATTTATATATCGTGGTATACAGGGCTGGCCTAACACATTAGTTTCGCAGTAACTCACGCGGACTGTGCCCCTTATGTCAACGGCAGACCGCAGTTTTATTCCACAATAGGCCTAGGTTGTTAAATTGACATCATTTACAAATCGTACTGGTCAATTCTTTTTGACAAAAGTGAAACTGACCCTCACCGCGGGATATCCATTACGATGCTCACCAGGCGTAAGACGATTTCCATTGAACATGTAACCCTGACTAGGCCTTTCATAACTCGGCCTGGGTCGTGTATAATCAATAATTCGCGTGGTTCGCAGGTTGGCCGTGGTGGCCGGATAAGTCATATTATACAGTATTTTTGCTGAAGGTCAAAATTTACGTCGGCCACTAGGAGACACATGTAGAAAACCTAATGCATACAGTGGTGCTTTAAGAAACAGCCACCGTCAAGAGCCACAGTCGTTGTCCTTCAAGTAGATTTCTGGCAAGCGCACGAATCTCGATCACTTCCTCTGCCGATCGAAAAAAAATCATCTTCAAACGAGCCATTCTTCGAAAGAGTGTTGCAGGAAATAAGTCTTTAAGGCGCCTCTCCACGTGACAGTTTCCTATCGAAAGTTTGCTGTCAGGTAGTCACTTATTGCTGTCAGACAGCAATATAACTGCTGTCATACAGTAGGGCCAAATGGGTCAATGTCGTCCTGGGTATACCTTATGTTTACCCAGGATCATCCTGGGTAATCCTTTTCTTTACCCAGGACGGCCCTGGGTAAACATAAGGATCCTTAACTTTACCCAGCTTGGGAGTTCCCGCCGAATCATGCTGTATGTGCGTCTCTTTCGGCAGAGAACATGCAGTAGGATCATTGTTAAAAAGGGCCGAAAATTACCGCTATACCTCCTCCGGGGTTTGCAATAGGAAGACAAGACCAATCCCTACAACTTTTCAAATGGGACCGATAGTAAATTCTCAAGGACGTAGGAGCTATAGGCCTAGGTAGAACATGTATGATCCGTCTGCATTTCGTCATTTTCATGAATTTACTTTTTGCAGAACATGCAGTACGATCATAACTCGAAAGGGCTGAAAATTACCGCTATACCTGCTCCGGGGTGTGAAATAGGGAGAAAAGACCAATTAATCCCTACACCTTTTCAAAAGGGACCAATAGTAAATTCTCAAGGACTTAGGAGCTATAGGCATAGTTCGAGGCCACCCTTCATTTCATGATTTACGCTGAATATCAACCTCACTACACCACTCGGGAACTCCAACCTGGGTAAAGTTAAGGATCCTTATGATTACCCAGGGCCGTCCTGGGTAAAGAAAAGGATTACCCAGGATGATCCTGGGTAAACATAAGGTATACCCAGGACGACATTGACCCATTCGGCTACAGTAGGCTACAGTTGACAGCATACAGTGGGTTTTAACCATAAAGAAGTCAGAAAAAATTCTAATGGCAGGAAACCAATGAGATGTACTCAAGAACATAGCCTAGAATATATATATGAAAACCGGAAGAAAATTTGTTGGGAATTTTTTTGTGAAACATGTGTTTTTCAAATTCATGTACATTTTCCTGTACATTTATGTATGTACAAAGTAGGCTATATGACAAATTCGTTCCCGTAGTTTCCATTTTCAGGACATTTTGCAGTCGATTTCACTTTTACAGGGGTTTTTGGAAAACACTGTCGTAGGAACAAAAGATATGTCATATTCTGATATCTGGTGATGGTTTCTATAGTCAAACAGCTTATACATGGAGGGGTTTCATATTCGACAAGTGGCTGCTCGGTTGTTTGGGCCTAAAATCATTTACTGTGCGAAGTCTGAATGTGTTGCTAAATGTATACAGACAAAATCATGTCGGTTAGAGGTGGCACTCGGCCTCATTCCCCTAGGCTTCAGCACCCGTGTAGCCTACTGTCACATATTAAACACACATGATGGCGTATACACAACAACCAGGGATTTAACAGTCCTATCCGCGGGAGAGAGTACGTGAGGTTAAGCATAGTGCAATTACATACGGCGATTTACTCAGCACTACGATAACATCGTTTTATTCACCCACGCCACATGTAACTGAAGACCATACGCGCTACATGTAAACCCAATCAGAAAATATTGTCCAAACTGGCTTATGCATTTCCAAATTACCGTCGAATTTGCCATTTCACAAGCTCATCAACAAAAGGCATATGTAACACGAATTACATGTAATGATTTAGGTATAGAAGAGAAAATCATCTTTCGCCATCTTCTGGGATTTTTAATCGTTCAGAAACTTTGTCAGACAGTGTTGAAAATAAGGGTATTTTATTGCGCGGCTGTTGTATCTTGCAAATTCAGGCCCATGGTTGTTACGTAACAAGTTGGTAGGAACGTAATTTAAATTTCATTTTATTTTTACTTTTCCCGGAAATTGAAGACGTAAAGATAAAGCCATTTTGACTGAATGCTATGTAGCTTGGGCACTTGTTGAATTTGTGTAATTTAGTCACATAGTTGTCCTTTTTTCGACGAAGTGGACGGGGCAAACTTACCAAGAAGTACTTCCTGTTGGCATCCTTAGCAATAAGAACAATTCGATCATTGGCAACTTCATTAAACAATTGGTGAACAGCCTTTCTCCAATATGGGCTATCACCGAAGAGACGAATTTCATGACGGGTTTTGTAGCTTTCATTCCTCCTGTAGATATAGCCTTGAGTCTTATATTTGTGCAGATACGAGTACACCATTACGACGTCTATCCTTTTAAACAGTACTCCATACATCAAAAAATTTTTTGGCGTGCTCCAAGGGAAATTCACCATTTCTCTTTTTTCCTTCATATAGACCGAGGAGCTCCCATTTCCGCAGTTCGAGCGTAACCTGACTAATAACAAGTGGTCCGTACGGCTATAAGGGCAGTACAACCCCACCACAGCTATCATTTCGTCTTTCGAAATCGTGGTCCCGAAAAGACTAAGGAAACGAATATCTTTACGCAAACAAGAATCTGTGGTAATTACAATTCTTGTTTCAATTCCCAATATCAAATGTTTTACCACAAGCAAATCACACATTTTGCCAATTTCAACGTACAGGAAATTCATTCCAAACGCTGTGGACATAGGTCGGCTGTTAAGAATGAGAAGAGTGGTTAGGTACTTGCTTCTAAATGGAGGAAACGTTTTAGCGTAAAAGAAAAATGCGTGAAACTTCACTTTAGTTGGTTTGTTTTTCCTGCCCTTTAAAAGTTTGTCATGAATCAGGAATGCTTCTTCACTTGAAGCACGAACTACGCACTTGTACGTTGAGAAATGGATAAAAATCCCCTGCAGGACATATTCACCGACATTCCCCCTCTGAAATGTAAATTGAATACTTGTTAGTTCAGGGTTTTTACCACTCGGCCGGAATGGTATTGTCGTCCCCGCGACGTCCTGCCGTTGGTCCGTCTCTCCATTGACCATGTTACCGCTCTAGCACGTTCAAATTAAATCTATTTTTAGCTACACTGGTCTTAAGGCCAGACTTTTTATTCCTTGTTTCTCGAGGTTTTTTTTTGAGGAGGGCGGAAAAAAATTAAAAACTAAATTATTTTTGGTACCTTTTCACATTTGTCAACAATTCCAATGGCAATGGTTCAATCGGAGGGGAAAATTATTTAAAAGTGACCACGATATTTCGTGGATTGCAATTTGCTAGAGTGACGTTTAAGAGCCATAGGTCTATGGTAAAAACACATTGGCTACACCTATGATAAAAATTTGGAGATGATCTAGCCATTAGTTCAGGAATTATTGCACTTTTTGTGTTTTTGGTTTCTGCCACCTGGTGGCCAAGCTGAGAGTCGAATCGGACCGAAACTTCTTGTCGTGGGTCATCTGACCATGTGAGTCACTAAGTGACTCACATGTATGACGATATCTTACCTTGATGACCATTAACTTTCCTCCTATTTCTGAAAGCTTTACAAATTTCAAATTACTGATAAAACCTAGTCTTTTTTTACGTAGATAACACATTCGTGTTTTCTGTAAATAAAGAAACAGACTAGTCCTGTGCAAACTGAGGGGACAGTCGAGCAATGACCTTGTTTTGCACGAATTCTCGAATAACCCATCTTCATACCGTTCGTGCCCCATATTGCGATATATCCGGTTCACAGCAGGTTTTACCACAATAAATATTAGAATTAAGGAACAGAAATATTGATTTGCGTGCATTTTGGGTTCCCCGCTTTAAACTTTGTTGTGTCTTCGATGGATATTGATGATTATAATTTTTGTCACGTGAGAGATGAATCCATTCTTCGTGTGAAGATGCGCCAGACATGCCAGTTGGGTGTGTAGTCATTCAGGCCAGACTGACGCGGAAAGTTCAGTCAGTGTTGCCGAAAGTCAACGGCATCGGCTCGATGACCAGAGAAAAATCGATCTCCCAGAATTCAACCTGATTCCTCAGTATATTTCCTACTTTGTTCCATGGCAATATGGTGACGTCATAACATTGTCGTTAATTTTTTTGTACTTCTGAGAAAAATTCAGAACATAAGTCATGACTGTATTTTTTGTATCGGTATGTTATGTACATCATTTACGACCAATATATTCTCACTAAGGTGAAGGTGAAGGGATACCTAAAGCTAGGAAGCCACCATTGATTTTCAACCAGGTTTTGCTTTGCGACTTGCTTTGCAACTGGGTTGCGTTGCAACTGGGCACTCGATTGCCGTTGTACAAGTGGACTCGCTAGACGTGATTTCCACCAATGGCAAAGATGTGGTCAATTTCAGTCGCGGGCAATCGGTCGGCGACCGGTATCAGTTCCTTGCGATCGTCCTCAATCGCAGGTAGCATGATGGTTGCAAAGCAAGTCGCAACGTACGTAGAAAAAAAGGTGGATTTCGAGCTTATTCACAAAATTATGCACTTACAAATTGAAAAATTAATTTCTTTTCTATGACCAAAAGTAATCTATTAAACCAAATTTATTACTTACATTGTAAGTATAAACCCTGCTCCGTACATTCTGATATAAAAATGTGAATTGGGGTTAGCAGTAATGTTGTTAAGTAACTTTTAATTAGACGCTAAAATTTCATCTTCGGGGCGAAATTCTCACTCTTGGCTTCCGTCTGCGCTGTTCCGGATTATAACCATATTAAAGTCTAAAGGCCCGTTTCCACTATAGCAAATTCCGCGGCGGTTTCCGGCGAGCGGTGCGGTTTTCACAGGGCTTTGGATAATCCTTCGATGGTTTAACAATACAATGGCCTATTGATTATCCCAATGCCTGTGAAAACCGCTCCGCTCGCCGCAAGACGCGGCAGAATCCGCTACAGTGGAAACGGGCCTTTACCAAAGTTTACCCAATCTGGCGGTGGAGCAATGAATGCGAAAGTAATGAACCTTAACGCGGTGGTTGACCGCACAGTTTTAATCACCCGTAAAGTTTGGAGAACACCAACAACACACCCAACATGCCCAATATATTATACAATGTTCCATAAATTGACGCCAGTCATGCGGACTGCTTTGGCAGATTATTAAAACCGCAAATACATGTCACATTTCCATCTTCCGCATTCCATGGCTCCACGGCTAGATTGGGTTAAGGCTGATTCATACTCCGTCCGGATTTTGCGCCGACTATGATCAATTTCACTGCGTGTGCACATTCACGTCGTGGAAACCTGCGATCAGTTTCATGCGCCTGACGGTCCGCAAGCGAGTATGAATCAGCCCTTAGACTTTACATAAACTTAAGGCGCTCCTTAATGCCCCCATCACACTGAGCTAGTTCTCAGGACGTTCTTGAAAATTTTGCCGAACGGGCTCAAACTGTGTGCGAACGGAGTGAACGTAGTGGCAACTTTTTACAGTCTTTTTACGAACTTCATGGACGGGAAGGGTGCTCCAGAACATCGAGGCATTATTTGGCCAAGGGTTACACGTTCTAGCCCGTTTTACGATTTTTTAGGACGGGGCAGGACGTTTTGAGAACTACTTCAGTGTGACATGCCTTTTACTTGACAGTTTTCTCGCAGAAGTTGGCTCACAATGGGCAACTCAACTGCGAGCAGTTCTTTGTGTCATTGTTCTGAGCGTAAGCCGTAACGAAATAAACATTAGTGAATTGCCCATTGTGAGGCAGCTTCTGCGAAAAAACTGACAAGTGGAGGAGCACCTTAAGTTTACTATCAGGTAAAAATGGTATTTCGTAAAAATCATCAAGCAACAGACTCTATCACTCCAAAAGGGTGCAGCACCTGATCTGACGCCATGACGTGACTCGAAAAAAGAATCAGTTGTTTCAGCGATCATGACGTCGGGAAACAATTGGTTCACAAGGTGACCCTTATTTTCAACACTGTCTGGCAAGTCTGTGTATGTCTGGCAATATTCTCAGCTGCATCTCAGTTCTTGAAGGAGCAACAGGCTTGAAATTTGGCATGCTGTCATATTGTACTATTGTTGTTTTATTTCTGCGATGATTTTTGAACAGGAATCCTGTGATTTTTTTACAGGTTTTTCTGGGATATTTTAGAGGGTACATCGGTTTCTGAACGATAAAATCCTTAGAAGGTGGCGAAATATAATTCCTAATAATTTTGCCTTTCTATGATGAGTTGGTGAAATGGCTGAAGTTGACGTTGGTCAACGTGGAATTATATATGCATATTTCGAGGTTATTCTACAACGGGGTCTCTATTCGGCGCATAAGGCTATTAGTTTATTCGCGGTGAGTGAATGAAGCAGTCTACTGTTGTAACAGGCAGTGAGCAGTGCGCAGGTAGTAGATCTCTATATTGTGTACTGTTATTGCGCTAACTATAGGGTACTGGTCTCTCCCGTGGATAGGACTGTTAATCACTGGTTGTTATCTATACAACATCATCAGTGTGTATTTAAGCCTGGGGAGGCCGGGTGCCACCCCTGAGGTCACCTTGTGAACACAGTCGCCGCCAGGCTTGTTTGATTCTTTTTCGTCTCACGTCAAGACATCATGAAATGACGGGCGGGACGTGAGGTGCTGCACTCTTTTGGGAGTGATATCATCTATTAACCGAAAATCGCTGAACTCCACCTGAATCGAACAACAGGTATTGTTATGGCTGCCGCATAATAGACTTAGTTCTGAGACCGCCGTTAGTCCTGTGCTGATCTGTTAGGTAGCCCTTCACCTGAATGGCGTAAAATAAAGGTCGGTTCTGGAATAGGATAAGGCCTCCTTTTATGAGTTGAGGAATTCCTTATCCCTTAAGGTCGGTTCTGGAATACGGGCCAAGATGTTTGAAAGATCCGAAGTGGCAGAGGATTTGGGTGAACTGATTTACTGCAATGTCGGTGACAGACCAGCGCGTAACGTAACGACAGATGTGATAGAATCATAAACTAATCACCATAAACATACAGGTATGATTTCACCCTTGATGAGGTTAAGTGTGAATAATTCCCTTAATATTCAACGCTTTCTCCTCATTCGTTTTTCAAAATAAAGACAACATCCTACTCTAACGAATGCCGTTTGTTTCATTCAAATCGGTCAAGTCATTCCCGAGTTGTGAGCGTTGAAAGGCCCAGAAACGTGCGAAAATGCAAGGCCGTAGATCTGTAACTTGGGCGGACAGTTCGAAAAGTGGCCACAGGTGGCGAAAAGGTATCAACCTCGTTTCCAGCCTTAGAATGAGCATAAAATTCCTGGGGCGAGATTTGATATGTGAATCCCTACTAAAAATGTGTCTGAGGTGGATGAAAGGTGTTCAAAGGTGTTTTAGGGTGTTTATGTGGTGTGCCAATGGTGTTCTATGGTGATTTAGGGGTGTGCTGTGGTGGGACCATGCATGTCCTGTGGTGGAACAAGTGGTGTCAAGGGTGTTCAGGGGTATCCAATGGTGGATGCAATGGGCCACCACAGGACACCTGAGACCACCACAGAACACCACTGACTGTAACACCTCANAGCACTCCAAAATGTTCCCAAATTATATGAAAAACATCTTTCCTCGCAAGTTTAAAAACGTTTTAATAAAAAATAATCATAAGATATCATAATTCAAAAGGTGAGAATGAGAAAGCCTTGTAAAAATCTTTCTCCATTGATAAAAAATCCTGGACTTGAATATTCTGCTTTGTAAGTCTATAAGATTCTGGCCCCTATAGACAGTAATCATTTCTGATGTTGGTTACAGTTGATCTGCAATTTTGAGCGAGAATATGGTGCTAATAATTTTGACTAAAAACCAAATTAATGTTAAAACGTAAAACATACACTTCCAGAGCAGTCTCTTCACCTGTCATAATCTTTACAAGTCTTGACAACTTCGCTGTTTTCAGGCATTATTATGAGGTACAAGGGGTACTCTCCTTAGTGTCCTCGGAAGGGAAAGAATACTTCCAAAGGGCACATATTCTCTCAATCCTTCAAACACTCCATTAGACCATATGTCCACCACAAACGGACACCCTATAATGTCCCACCACACACGGACACCTCTGAGTCTGTGAGGTGGGACTGTTTCATTTTGCCCATTGGGACACCGCTGAGTCACCATTGGGACACCACTGGAACCACCCAAGAAACACCCTGTCATCCTGTGTGGTGTTTTCTTGGGTGTTC
>NMRB01001679.1:118902-151933 GCA_002633025.1 Notospermus geniculatus | reverse complement strand
GGGGGGGGGGGGGTTCGAAGGCCCACCAGGCCATATTGTCAAGCCACACCACCCCAAGAACTTGCGTTGGGTGACATGTAGTGTGTATAACAGTCAAACTTGCAGTATGTGTATGCTCGGGCTGATCCGATTCCAAAATCTGGTGCATGGCGAGCCGACAGTATCTTTCAAGAAATGCCAACTGGAAGTGAAACTTCTTACGTCTCATGCTTCAGGAACTCACCAATGTGGCTGTCGATGTACTTTACATGAATGCCTTCGTCATCACTTGCCAAAAAATGCTCCCATGCAGATGTGGGTTTGCGCCGGCGAGACATACTGCAGACATAGGGAAAAAACAGTATGCGTATTGCCAGCATTACAGAAAATACATACATGTACATGTATAAATGTCAACACACATCAAAATGACCAGAGTTGGAATTTTGGTTGCGGGCTCGACTTCTGTGAGGATAGACTGTATAATTATTTTTCTACTACACAGGGGATGCACACCTGCGCATGCAGAGAATACTTATTCAGAAGTCCTGTGACCTCAGACAAAGTCATCTTTCATGTCGTTCTTTATTTAGAAAAGTCACTTAGCATCGTGCATACACTGCGATCAAAACCCTGCGACCACTGCTGAAGACCAGCAAACACATTGCAGGCAACCATCAGGCGCGAGGTTGCTCACCAACCTGAACCACACTTGCCAACATTTTGGTAAACCATTTGCAATTGGCAGACGACATCCGGAAGCGACTGAAGTCACAGACCATCTTGGCATCGCATCAGATAATTTGCCGACGAAAGTTTACCTTAGGGGTTAATAGCCAACTGGTTGCAAAGTAGGTCGGCCTTTACGACCATTCTTTGGTCGCCTTTATTCAAATCGACTTAATCGTGCAATGACCACTCAAGCGATCAGATAGAAGATGAAATCTGATTTATCGGGAAGGTGCCATGATCTGCAGCAGACATGGCGTAAAATCTTTCAAATTTACGAACGTTCTAGCGGTCAGAAGAGAAGTCTCTTGAAAAATTGCTTGAAAAATCGCAGTGTGTGCACTAATGGAGTCTTCTCCATGGTGCACCATACTTCAGTCTGATGAAGCCAACATACATGACATAGAGCTGCACGTATCACGTCCCCCATTACATTGTAACATTCACATTGCCAATAGTCGCCGTTGTGGATTACATACCGTAAGTAAGTGAAAATGACATCCTCTAAAACAGTCATAATGTTTGGCTGCCATGGTTAAAAATTGGAGTGAGAGGACATCATTTTTGCAACATAACATGACGTCAACTTTGGAAGACATACCGGTAATCATAGACATGATTGTGAAGAATTTTCTGACTTGTGAAAAACTGGATGAATCATTGTACTAACCTGAGTTAACTGGTCTTAAATTCTCGATCCTCCTTGTGAAACTGATGTTGCAAAGCGTGCATTCAAGCGTATGAGGTACCGTATCACGTCTATGAACTCTTCACTTGTTATAAAAAACACTAGCAGAAGACCTTGACATCTCGCATCAGTAACATCATAACCATTTAGAGCACAATAGTGAAGAACGTTTATGAAGAGTAGATCAGCATTGTTGTCAGGAGCTAAAATGATGGTGTAAACACTTTGGGAATTTCCTTCGTCCTCACGGTTCGTACATGTATGGTTTGGAGATGGATCTTGCTGAATGTAATCACCTATAAAGATAGAGATCACCCTCATAACATCAGATCTTTCAAATTTACTTAAAGTGGTAGGCCATGGAGAGTCGGCAGTACATTCAGTAGTTCAATTGTTTTCTCAATAAGCAACCGTTTTCTCGCTCAAACAAATATACACTAATATATTTGGCAGTCACCATTCAGTACCTTCCAATCCTGCATGATCAAACGTTTAATCCTTGATCATAACTTATTACTCAGTGGATTTAGATGAATAATACGATGTAAACATTAGGACTCACTGTGGGCACAGCTAGCCGTATTTGTTTACATAAAAGTTTCGTATCTCTCATCTAAATCCAATGATTTATACAAATAATCGAGGATTAAAATTTTTCTTCATGCAGGATTTTAAAGTACTGGCTGGCAACTACCAGATGTAATAGTGAATATAATTGTTCGGGTGAGAGAACACCGTGATTGCCAGAAAGCAATCGAACCACACAATAAACTGCCAACTCTCCATGGCATACCACTTTAATAAAACTAGTATATTTACCCGTGGTGTGGATTATAGGACGGCTGCGCAAAATATGTGTAAAGACATTATAGGCCTATGCATGATTCACATGAAGAGCATAGATTATGTGTCCCAGGTCCAATGAGTCCTGGGTCCTATTTTAGGCCTAGTGTCCCAGGTCCGATGTGTCCCAGGAGCAGCTATGCGTCCCAGGTCCCATGTGTTCCGAGTTGGATGTGTCCCAGGAGCATGTATGCGTCCCAGGTCAGGTGTGTCGCGGGTTCTAAGTGTCCCGGGTATTATGTGTCCCAGGTGCTGTTTTATTGGGGCTGAAGGAGTAGATGTCGTCCTGGGTAATGACAATTCTTACCCAGGATCCAAACGACCATGACAACCAGGGTAACATTCCACATGCCAAATCAGCTACTCACACTGACTCACTCGTCTACACCACTTTACACAGAATATGGGGGCAAGTGCAGAATTCCCGGCAGGGAATTATGCACATCAAAGCTAGGACATATAGGACCTGGGGCACATAGGACGCGGGACTCAGGACACATATCGGGACGATTCCATGCATTCATAATCCATAGGCCTTTGAATCGCTGTCAGTGGGGTTAAGGGGCAAACTCACCGTCCTAGTTTACTATACCTCCGAGGTACCGTAATATATAACTAGGAGGGTGAGTTTGCCCCTTAACCCCACATATCATATGGGCTTCTGGCGAATTGTGTCATTACTCATTGTACGCTAATGACGTCAGTCACCGAACAGTAACTTCGGCAATGTCCGCTAATTTTCGTGAGTTTTACATCGACAAAATTGAAAATCGCTTCAAAGTTCACTTTCTTGTAAAATGTTTAGACTGAGAAGGGGTCATTTTGTGTCCAGAAATGTAGTGAAAGGTTAGGTTAGGTTGTTAGGTGAAGTTTCACAGTGCTAACTTTCACGGTTGTCGTGATTTCCTTGCAAGTCTAGATTTAAATAAAACACTGAATCACCTATAAAGATAGAGAACACCCTAAAAATGGATAGCGTACTGTACCTTGGTCTTCATCCACAAACATACCGGTAATTAAATCAAACACTTTCCGTTCGGTAGGCCTAGGCCTCAGCCTCGTGCATGCAGTGTCGTGTGCTCAGCAGGTGGGCGAATACTGGAACAGAAAGGTGCTCGCTCAGAAATTACATGGTGATTACTGAAAGGAATTACCATACCTAAAGGTGTTATTTTATAAGAGAAAAACAGGGGCGAGGGATGCTGTGCATAAAAATTAGATTTGATAAAAACTTTGTTTGAAAAAGATCGGACCATCGGTTTAGACGAAGGCTATAAGTGCATAAATTAATGGACATAAAGTGTATGAAAAACATGGCCATATTCCCTGTGGGACTTATCCACTTAAAGTGTCTGAGGGGCACAATGAGACTATTATTCAAGCTCTTTAGTACCAAAAATATGTGAGACTTTTTTTTAGTCCCACAAGGCGAAAATAATCACACGCCCGTGACGACAATACCCCTTAGCCCCACGCTGGGGCTAGAGGGGTAAAAACGAGGCAATTTTCGGCTTTTAATAAAAGCAATGAGCACTTTTTGCCTCGTTTATAATCAGCGAAATTTTTAGACTCGCAACAAAGCAAGAACAATTTTCTGGAAACTCGTAGGCCTAGTAGGGTACAGAATGCAAGAACATTAGATCCGAATTTATTTGCAAATTGGACCACCGGTATCCTATTATCAGGAAGCTCCGTAGCCTACATGTAGGCCTACACATGTATGCTTGTGGGACCTTTTTTAGTCTCGCAGTCTAGTAGGCCTAATTGTTTAGAGGAAATCTGGGTATAAAAGGCCCCCATCAGACAATATGGTGATTCGGCTTGAATATGCCAACGAGATCGAAGACCTCAGTCAATCAATGCGTTCTTTCCTTGGCCTAGTGCCATCGTGATTGACAGATCCTGCTAATGCAGTTTTGCATTGTGCACAATTAGTTTCCCGTGACGCACTCTGGCAAACCGACCGGTTTAGGATTTGGGTCTTTAACTGGAATGATGCAAGAATTATCTTGAACCTCCTAGTCCTAGTACAGTACTAGACAAGACATACCGGGTAGGCCTGACATGCCTGATGCGAATAACAAAATGTGCAAATTTCATACAGGCCACGGAGGCCCTAGGCCTATGGGCGAACTATAGACATGGCCCACTGATTACGGGGCTATGTTTGCCAAGTTGGTTTTTGCATCCCATTTTGAAATCCTCCTTGTGAGAAAGCCAGAAAGTTTAACATAACAATTGACCCCTCATCTTTTAGCTAATTACCAGTAGACTTAACCTGTGTAAACAGCATGGCGTGTATCTCGTCCACACAGGTGTGCAGACCGATAGAAGTTGAAATTTTAGTTCCAAAGTTTCCATAATGCACGTTTTTGCCGTGGAAAAGCATTGGAAACTGTTGCGTCGTGACGCCAATGACGTAACGTCACGCCCGCCGCACACACGAATTTTGACCATTTTTCTGAAGATTGCCTCAATAAAATCACTCTTTTCTAAATCTTCGATCATTTGGGTTCCAAAATTTTTGGATTGCCAATATCAAGAAGTAATCCTCTTTCCAATGGCCAAAAAGAAAAAAATTATTGGCACGCTAAATCTGATTTCTGCTAAGATCTTTAGGAGATGGTCGAAAACTGGACCGGGTGTCCCGTTATTTCTGGGCCATGTCTATAGTAGGCCACCATCTTTGTTGGAAAGGTCTAGGCTATCTTTGATGGTGGGGGAAAGATTGGCCCAAGACTGAAAGAGCAGGGGCAGACAGGATATGACAGGTTGAAGTAAGTAGGCTATAGATCCATAGCGTCAATTGGAACCTTGTTTACATGAAATGACGTCGTCACTTTTTTTAAGCAGCGATTTACCGCTGTTGTCGACAATTAGGGCACTATATTATACACCAATAAACGGAGAATTAACCCCAGAATACGTTGAAATAAAGTATTCGGGGCATTATTTAGCACAGAGGCCGTAACTTTGATTGAAAGTGCGAGGAAGAGTTTTGAAGTTTCGCAAAATCGCCGAACCGGCCACACAGTACTGCTGATAATAAATGAATTACGTAAAATAAGTAATTCTAACAAGTGACATAATCTTTTAAACATACAAATAAAAATTATTTTCATCACCGAACAGAAAAATATGCGATATTCGACAGTAAATTTGACGGGAACGCGGGTTCGCTAAGAACGCCGAAACGCGATGTCCGCCATTTTGTTTGTTTACATACAGACCATGAGACGCCAGCGCTCCCTCGTCGAAGGCAATTAAACCAAAGACCGCGTGTTTTGAACAGCTGATCAGTGTAAACAATTCAATTTAGAATGGCCAGAAGGTACTGTGTTATGTGTAGACGGACAGGGCACTGCCGGGAGGCCCATGGCCGCCAGTTTTGCTCAGTTTGTCACGGTCGGGGACACAATGCCAGGGCCTGTCCCAGTGAAAATGAGCGTCCATCAGCCAAACCCATACCAGATTGTTTCAAGCAATTCTTGTTACGAGGCAAGACGACGAGAGCCCTAACCCAGGATGAACTTGATATGGTATCAAGAGTTATTCTGAATCTCCAATGTGATGGTGTGCACCCACGAAACATCCCCAAGAAGGCTTCAAAGTTGACTGGAGTTGGGAAGAAGAAGGTGAAAAAAATTTATAAAAGTTTGCAAAAGGAGGAATGGCCCAAGGCATGTGATAAAAGGAAGGAGGGGACCCCAAAAGTACTAGATCGGATGACAGTTATGTACATAAATCAGGTCTGTGAGAAGCTCTACTCGAAGCAAATAAAGCCAACAAGTTCCAGAATTAGACAAAACCTGAGTTTTTATCATGGAATTTTGATAACTCACTATGTTCTTCTCACCATTATGAAAAAGATAGGATACAAGTACCAAAAAGCCACCACAAAAAATACTAGATATTTCACTATGACAGCAGAACTGAAGAAACTTCAACGGGATTATGTTCAACAAATATCCCAGTACAGAGAAGAGGGTAGAGATGTCATCTATCTTGATGAGACATACTGCAACGAAAATCATGTAAGTCGAACAAGCCCATTCAGTACAATCATTTCCAATATGGAACATTCAGTTGAATTTCCTACAAGAATATAAACTTTCTCCATCCTGGTCATGGGGGGGGGGGGAATTCCCTACTGGTATGGTAGGCCTAGATATTTTGAACACTGTAAAAAGTGATTTTTATGAGGTTTTGTTAATCTTTTTGTGTAATTTTATATATTTACTTTCCTATTTTCCAGGTCAGTGAATATGGTTGGTTCCAAGAGAAGAGTATCTGTAGGGTGCCAAATGGGAAAGGAGCCAGATGGGTGTTGCTTCACTCCGGCGGATCTGCAACTGGATGGGTTGAAGGTGCATTGAAACTGTTTTCCTCCAACAATGGGGCAGCTGACTACCACCAGTGCATGAATGGGGATCTGTTCCTGGAGTACTTTGAAAAGCTGTGTCAAATTCTTTTGACCGTCTACGGCTTGTTTACTGTAATAGTAATGGACAACGCAGGTTATCACAAAGTTCTACAAGTAAGTTTTGTTTGTGGTGAGGGGACAAATTTTCTTTGTGGTGAGGCGACAATTTTCTTTGCGGTGAGGGACATTTCAGATATGTATGATTTTTTTGACACATATTGCCATTCACCATACCAATAAAACTGACAAACATAGAAGCACTGGTACCCATTTAGTCTAAGTGTGACATGTCTGATGGGGAAAGGTGTACTGTTGTGAAGTTAGCATCACAATTATTTTGTCAATTCCAATTTCAGGACCCATCAAAGCACCGCATCACATTCTGGAGTAAAAAGCCTGCCAATGAACTGAAACAGATGTGGTCAGACGGCGAAATCATGGGGGTAAAGAGACGAAAGATAACCATCAAAGTTGGTGATGAGGAAATTAAAAAAGAATACAGTGAGGAATGCCCACCAACCAAAAAGTTGATTTTGGATCACATTCGTAAGCAACTTGATCCAGGCCCGGGAGTGACCAAAGTGGAACATATTGCAGAGAAATATGGTCAAAAAGTTCTATTTCTGCCACCCTACCACCCAAATCTCAACCCAGTAAGTTGAAAATGTACAACTTTAAAACACACTTTTTGGCAGAAAAATGACAGTACATGCAACATCTTGAAGTTGAATAATGTACATGTACATTGGTGTGATCCAGTAATTTGGTGAGCCTAGTAATTCCTGGCACAATAAAAATGATAAATTGCATGAATTGACCATTTTTTCTTAATGTTGCAGATTGAGACATGTTGGGGGGTTGTGAAGAACCATGTCGGGAGACATAATGAGCTCCATACAACTTTCACCATGGTTGGAGATCTCATCAAAGATGGAGTTGGCAAAGTCTCCAAAAACACTTGGGCAAAGCTGGAGAAAAAGGTTATTGAAGAAGAACAGAACTTGAAAGCCATGCATGAGGAAGAGGACAGGAAGCTGGCAGAATTCAGGGCTACCCATGGTGAAGTTATAATACACCTAGGTGAAGAGACAGAGACTGAAAGTGAAGATGAGAATGAATTGATTGATGAAATCCCACTCATAGATATCCAGGATGGGATGTCCGGCAGTGACCATCATCTCCTGATGGATGATGATGGTGTTGCTGCTGAAGAATAAGGTAATTTGAAAGCTAGTCACTGCGAAAAAACATGCTAGGTGTCATCATCACTCAGGCATGTCAGGGGATCAAACTTCCTCTCAAGTTGTTCACTGTGAAATTGTTGGTTAAGTACTCTACATATGAGGAATAAATGTTCCCAGATTTCAAAATTTATTTCATTGTATTTGGTGAGTCCAGGCCAATGTGTCTAAAACAGTAAAATTGAATTGAATTGAAAAATATTTATATCTATCTTTTGTAGTCACTAATTGAATTGAATTGAAAAATATTTATATCTATCTTCTGTAGTCACTAATTCAGCCATTGCGGTTAAGCACAATTGGGCTCATGTCCCATCGCACCCATCAATTTTTGCAAAATTGTGCCACATGAATTTTATCAAAACCGCAGAGTGCTAGGTATAACTTGGGAGTCACAACCTTTTCCATTCGTGAGGTTCGGTGAATGGTACTCAATCCTGTGGGCTAACACAGATCAATGCTGAATTTGCATTCAACAGCAAAAGAGGTGTGTTGACCCAAAGGTTGAGATTTCTACAGAGAGGGTTGCTATACACAATAGACATGACAGAGGGTTGGCAGGTAGCATGGTACATGTAGGATACGAGAAAGAAAAACTGATGGTGCATCATGTGGTCTACTCTAGCATCCACAAACAGCCAGCTGAACTGAAAGAAAAGGAAAAATACTAAGCAAACTCTCACCACAGCTATCACATGCATGACATGACACATCATAACAAAATACAATTAACAAAGCATGCAGAAGTATCTACATGGACACACACATTGATCAAAAATCCTATCTGAAATTAATCACTGAATGCCCCAATGCCTTCCAATACCAAGTGGAGTGATATTTTTAAACTTCAGCCTTTTTTCTCAAAAGCAATGCCCACATTTTCCTTGCAGGAGAGTACCGGGACCCTGGTCATGCCTTGTGCATGGCTGGGATGAAGAAAGACCTTTTGGGGCCCGCCTGAATATTGAAGTTCTGCAGGTAAAGTTTGCATGATTGATTTTTTTTAAAAAAATTAAAGTTGCTTAGACCTTTGTCAACTCCATCAAGCTAACCATGGATACAAATCTGAAAAAGTGATTTGTATTTGTGTCTCATCTGCAGGATTAAGAAGTCAACACACAAGATGTCAAAGTGACCAGACCTACATGTATCGTCTCGCAAACAAGAAGTCCCCTTAAGGCAAAGCTTGAAATTCGTACCTAACCGTAAGCAAAAAACCACAAGATTGAAAAAATGAAATTTTATGGAACATGCACTTTGATCTATAGGCTACGCTATAGGCCTAGCTTGGTCCCTATCTGATAATTTTTTTGGCGGAATTTAGGTCTTACCCAGTTTGCCCTAGTAGGCCTAGGCTATTGCCCCTTGATGACACAGGCTGACAAGGCTACAAATACGATTTTATAGCTGTCTTTCGTCTAATATGGAATGGGGATGACGATTCTATTGATGGGCACACTAGGCCCTACCATGATTTTTTTTACAGGCTACCGCCGGTAGCTACTCAATTAGGCCTAGGCCCCTAACTTAACTTGCCTTCCTCAAAAATAAATACAGTCAATCACGTAATCTCCAATTATTTTCACTTCAGATTATAAACAACCAGACGGAAAACAATCCGGAAAGCCATAATAAACAGAGAGGAAACACCATCAGCATGATCAGTGACCGACCATGCATTGTACACAGTTCATGCAGTTCCACACATCGCATGCTGTGCCATGCAGGCACCACGCTAAAACATTCATCCAAGCTTCAATTAAGCGATGTACACTTAATCGCCTCGTATTTTCATGTTATATTGAATGTATTGGTTGAACTTACCTAAAAATCATGAGTTGTCAGAATTTTTTTTGTATATTTTGATCAAAATATCGCCAACTTACATTGAACAACAAAACGTGATTGACTTGACCTACTTTTTCAACAATAGGAACAGATGTCCTAAGGCGCTAAATCCGGTTGTTTATTTTTGATTTACTTTCATCATATTCATCCATTACTGCGATATTATGGAGGAAACTAATACTGCTAACGATATTTACAAAAGGAATTAAATTTTATTTCGTCAATTAGTAGAAAAACACATTTTGGTACCGGTAGCGATTAGTCGTCGTCATCCAGGTCCGGTGGCGGCGCCACCGGACGGCGCGGCGAATTTTGCGAGAATTTTGAAGCCGTGGTTGCTGTTCAACTCGCGAAAAAAAATTTGTCCCTCGCTCAATTTTCATGATCTCACAGTTAATTTGCAGCTCTAGATGTGATACGTCCATCACCCACATTAAAATTTACATTTTTGCCGCGACTCATTGGATTTGAGGGGGCTGATTCGAAGACATGCAATATTTCCGCCATTTGGCCCAATTGACGCTATGGATCTATAGGCCTAGGCCCTAAAAATTTAGACGAGGCTAGGACTGTCCATGACTTTGACAACATCAAACAGATAAGCCTGGGTCTACTGACGATCATAATCATCAGTTCAGACTTCTTCCCACACTCCAGCTTTATTTCCCATTAGGCCTATAGTCACAGAATGGGCCATTATCATCAAATCATGCATTGTCAATAATCATGATAGGCTACAGATCCATGACGTTGGTTGGGGACCAACTGCGTCAAAGGACGACGTCATGTCACGTCAGCGGCGCCCACGACATAACTCTGTTGGCGTGAAATTGCCAACTTTCGAGTCTCAAATGATTGAATTCCATGGTGATTGCGGCCAGGTTCCTAAGTCTATTTTCAAACTGCTTAGACATTTAAAAACTAGAGATTCTTGACTTCTCAATGGTAGTTGAAATGTTTCAAACAGACAGATAAGTGCGAAGCAGTCGGCCTTCAAACTGGGCACACATTTTTCCCAATTTGTAAACATGGTCCCCAACTAAAATCACAGATCTGTAGCTAATGGTCAAGCATGCAAGGCCATGATGATGATGGCCACCAACCACAGAGGTGTTCGTCTCGAGTAGTACAAATATACAGTAGCCTACCGGTAGTACTATATACCATACATATTAGTATGGTAGGCCTACCGTATATAGGCCTAGTACTACTGTACATATTCGTACTAGGCCTACAGTTCATTCCAAATCCCAGTGGCGCGAGGTTTTCAGCCGATATCTCCACAGGTGTTCGTCCACATGTGTACATAAAATGTACTGACAATATACAATTACTAAAGGAAGATTACTCAAATCGCACACATGTTTTCGTCATCAAAGTACTCCGTCCACGATTGGAATATTTTCACACGGAATCACTCATAGGGTTCTTCAAATACTTATTAATCGTCACGGTACGTCCATTTGAAAAAAAATTCAGTTTAAATCGGTTTTTTCACAACTTTAAAACGCCAGTTACGAATTTCACGCAGACTTCGTCCATCGCCAGCTGTTTCCGAGTGATTCCGACATGGCCGACGATTACCGATATGCAAATTAGCGAGTGATGGACGAAGTCTGCGTGAAATTCGTAACTGGCGTTTTAAAGTTGTGGAAAAACCGATTTAAACTGATTTTTTTTTCAAATGGATGTATCGTGACGATTAATAAGTATTTGAAGAACCCTATGAGCGATTCCGTGTGAAAATATTCCAATCGTGGACGGAGTACTGTGACGACGAAAACATGTGTGCGATTTGAGTAATCTTCCTTTAGTAATTGTATAGGCCTAGGCCCTATTGTCAGTACATTTATGTACACATGTGGACGAACACCTGTGGATATCTCCGCAACGGCTGGGTCAAATTCAACATACCATACATGAATTAACTTGTCTTTCTTGCCGGTATCTTTCTGCTATCTTCATTTTTCGCGTAAGGCCTGCATAACGGATCCCTTTCTCAAAACCCATTTCATTTCGCTATGCTGTTCAGTGCAGTTTACACGTGCACGATGCATTGCGTCATTTCAAAATGGCCGCCATTTCGGCCGTAAACACGAACTGTGATTTGTGAAAGAACTTTTTTCTGTCACGTTTTTCGGGAAAATGACAGTGATGATGGCTGTACCGCCAAGAAAGACAAGTCGATTGACGTACGGTATGTTTCATCAAAATCGGCCCAGCCGTTGCGGAGCTATCGTTGATAAACCTCGCGCCAATCGGAACTAGAATGGAGAGTAGCCTAGTCTAGGCCTACTCGAGACAAACACGTGCGCCAACAAAAGTACTGAAGTACGTCCCTAAAAGAAGTCGATATACCCATGAAAATAGCCTACTATCGCACATACCTTCCAAAGCTAACATATATACCGGTATCCGTTTAATGGATCAGTTAATTACGCTATTTAGTTTGAATCTATTCATAAAGTAACTCACCTTTCATCTGTTTTATGAGACTTTTCATCCAAGTCCGTGAAGTCAATCCAGCATGGCCGTATCTACCGCAATGCATGCTGGGAATGCACATTGTGGGACCATGCTAAGAAGCTTCCTATTATGGCCGAAGATGGCACCACTATATGGGCGCGCAATCAGACAATGACAGAATCAAGTCCGAAGTGTAAAATAAACCTTGTGAAACTATTTTTTCAAGACGGTGTCTGTGGCATTGTGAGGCCATTGTATGTCCGTATCCACAGTAATATTGTGGGACCTTTTTTTAGTCTCACAGTGTAATTTTTAGTCACACAATGTATCCATCGTACAAACAGACACACACACACACACACACACACACACACACACAGACACCACGACCAAACACTATATGGTTTCCGATCTTGAGATCGGAAACCATAATTATGATGGGTGCCATTGAAACCTCTCGAATTCAAAGGCTGAAGCTATTGGAGGTGACAAGAATGGACGAAGCACATCGTGATTGTCTTTGTTATTCATATATCAGCAACCCCATGTCAATAGCCTTTGGCGTAGGTAGCTCATGGGATTATATAACCCACTTGCCAAGGTAAAACTGTTCTCTGATTAATAAGAAAAATAAGCAGTGGTTAGAGACAAAAGGAAGGCAAAAGAGGAAAATGACTTAGAATTTGGAAAATGTCCTAATATTTCGGTCCACCATTGTACATACTTACACCAAGTTACAACATTCTAGCTGCTGTTCCTTATGAGATATTGGCTACCATATTTAAGTCGAAAAGGATCAAAATTCAACGTTCACCCTTAGTCAAAAATAAATGCCCAGCTAATTTTCCGGAATATCTCCATGAATATTTTTCATAGCCACGTTTTCTTTTCATATGCATAATCTGAGGCCACTAGGAAACCCTTTTAGAGCACAAAACTTGAAATCATTAAACAATACTGTATTTTTGGCAAAAGTTTGAAATTTGACCGAAATATTATGTTTTTTAATACTCATTTGTTCGGATTGAAACTGGCACTTTTTGAAGCCAATCTGTTACTGGACACATGAAAATTTTCAGAATGCTAAAATTCTCATTTAAAGCAAAGTTACAGATGATTTTGTAAAATGATTTTCACAGTTCTTGCCATTCGTTCCATGCACTCAAGGCACAGAATTTTAGCGTTACCCAGTGGTGAATATTCATTAGCCTCTCAACCACAAAAGATGCGACTGACATAAATAGTGGAGTAATACCGTAGGTCCCTTTGTGAAATTATGAATCGTGCGTCTCACAATAGGCCAACTTGTTGACTGACATACCAGTGTAAGTTGCACTGGGTAATCGTGGTCAGAAACTCCCTTGTGACAGTCATAAACACCTGCGTAACCTGTTATTGGGGCCAACATAAATGTTTGAATAGGACCCACTTTGAATAGGACTTCAATGGACTTACTGAATTAGGGCACGTGATCGGGGTATTGATAAAATGTGGCTTGGAGTCAACTGGAAATGCGGGGATTTTATTCCACAGAAAAATCATCACAAATCGTCACAAAGCTGCTCAATTTTGAATATAAAAATTGTATTGTCCAGAAACAGATTGGCTTCAAAACAACGCAGTTTCAACCCGAACAAGTGAGTATTAAAAACATGATATTTTGGCCAAATTTCAAACTTTCCCCAAAGCACAGTTGTTTAACAACTTCCAGTTTAATGGTCTTAAAAGGTGTCCTAGTGGCGCTAGATTATGTGTATGAAAAGAAAACATGGCTGTGAAAAATATTCATGGATATATGCTGGAAAATTAGCTGGGCATTTATTTTATAAGGGTAAGGGTGTATCTAAAGAGGTACCTAGACATATAAAATTTCATGGCCAAAAACATTCTAGTTGCAGTAATTTATGTGATATGGGCCAAAAATCCACGTTGGCCGCTTGGCGGCCATGCGGCAAACTTGACGCTAGGTGGCGATATGTGCAATGACGTCAATCATATCGCCACTAGTGACGTTGGTAGGTTTCCATCTTGAAAAGTAGTGCGCGCGCGGAAGGAACAGAAGAAATTCTTCTGTTTGTGAAGCGGTCACCTCATCACTCGTTTCCTACGCTTACAATATAGATCGTTGAAGACAGGTGTATAAAGGTATAGAGTGATACAAGCAACGGTTGAGTAGATGTAAAGTAATAATAAAGTTATTCTGTTTCATTTTCGACAAGATAAATACTGTTTTCTGCAAATAATACCATTTTGAAAAAGACGTTCTCATCACGTGATAGACTAGCCCGCCGACGATGACGTCAAGATTTCAAAATGGCGATTTAGTATAGATGGCAGTGTTAAAATTTTCGTCCAATTATCAAAAAATTTCAACGCTGTCGTGGAGTATGGCCATGCGGTAGAATCGGGCCGAAATTTGCTGATCAGAGAGTGGGGAATTCTATCAAGTAATCATAATCAAGTAAGAACACTCTGGGTCAAATAGCTACAAAGCGTGCCAAAAATGCAAAAGTTTCAGCGTTGACTTCTGTGACCTTGAAAAGTAGGTCAAATCAAAAGCCCTTTAGATACATGTATGCCTCGTATCCTTATAAGATGTACCAATGATAAAAATTTGTAGATGACCGAAGTTATAAAATTGCACTTTTTGTGCTTTCGGTTTTGGCNATATCAGTAGAAAGGGAGGGAAGCAATGGAGAATTTTGAAAGGCTTGGGGAAAGACAGGAAGGATAATTTTAAGGAACTGATCGAATCAAGGGCATAATGTGGGTCGGATGGAATCAATGGAGCAGAGGTCAGGAATTTTGTGTGTCTGAGAAGGTGGAGGGCGCTTTTATCAAAGTACCTCGGGCTAATTCTCTTATGATACATAGGGATACATAGCCTAGGCCAGATACATGGGGAAACAGTCAAACAATTTGCAGACAGGGTGGGGGTTCTACCGGTATATGTTGGCGAGAACAGAACACGAATAGAAGGATTCTGAATGACTGAAGGCATAAAAAAATGTAAACGGCAGTTCGAGAGTGGAAGAGAAGGCGACTGGAGACAAAGTGGCAATGAAATTACTGGATAGTGTTAGAAAGGGCTTCATCATTTAGGACCTCTGCATAACATAACTCGCCAGTCCATAATATTCTGATGTGCCCCAATAAAAACACCCTCCCGACAACAAGACTGTAGGACGGGTAACTTTGCTAGTAATTCATATAGGTAAAAAGGGGGTTTTCTATTGGGTCAGAGTATATGCCTATCGAGCAAATGATAATGCATTCACGATCAAATATAATTCGAAAATGTTCCATAGAGAACCCTTGAAATGCTTTCAGGACTCCTTCGATGATTTTGTTATGTTTATTTCTCCATCAGGTTGGCTGATGTTTTATAACTTTGTTCTGGGGAAATCATCTAAAAGAACACCTTTACCAGCGAAGGAAAGGTGTAAAAAATTCTGTGATTCGCGATCGTATTTCAGGATAGAAATATGGGGAAAAGTTCTGATTTCCTGTCGACAAAAATCCTTAGATCGTCTGTATGTTAGTGTTTATGATTTGGTCATTGAAAAAGATGAAGACACTTTTCATTTTATAAACGGCACATCAACCTCCGCCTCTGGTTTGAGATCACGATATATTATCGCATCCTTCTCTTCTGATGTGGACATACAGTGGTGTGAATTAATATTCGAACAGAGGGAATTCAGCAAAATTTGTCACTTCGGTATTCCAATATCTATATCAAAAGTATTTGAATTCAGTCCTAGATATGCACTCCTCTAGTTTGATATGTTTTCGCTGAATTCAGATGCTGGATATCACGAAAGTGGTGAAAATATCGAAATTTGACATATTGGAAAATATCAAAGACATCAAACTTGAATCACAGGTGTATGAATATCAACTTCTGTTTCCAAACGCTGTCAGGTAATACCCCCATTCAACATGTTGGTGCAAGGGGAAAAAATTCCACAAAATATCCAGACAAAATGGTGATAACAGCAAATCTCAAGAAATGTGAAATTTCGATATTTTCGCCATTCTCGTGATATGCAGTATCTGAATTCAGCGAAAACATATCAGACTAGAGGAGTGCATTCTAGGACTGACCTCAAACACTTTTGTTATAGATATTGGATATAGTTTGCCTTTAATGAAAAGCTGAATTCCCTCTGTTCGATAATTCACACCACTGTAACTTTTACATTTTTTTCAAAACGAGAGCAATCATTCATCAAAATTAGTTCGTATTATTTGGTCACAGGTTATCAAAAGGCAAATATGGTTGAATTACCTTTTCCTCATCTCTCTGCATCATTTCGGGGTTCATTAGGACACCCTAAGCATGAAAATATATTTGTTGAGTTGATATGTTTCGATAAATCAGCGAAGTTACTCAATTTCAGGGTGCCTTGTCAAACAAAAAAAGGAATTGCCCTAGAAAGACTTGACACGGCAGCAAAAACGTCGATTGTTGTAGCTTTACATCCCAAATTGAGTGGGCATTACGGTATTTTTATGAAGAATCTAGAGACATCATATTTTTTATGAAGCAACGTCTTGGTCGGGGACAGTGCAATATACATGTCGTTCATCGGTACCGCTGGGGGTAGGCCTACCGTGAAGGCTAAACAACCATACTGAAGAGATCGTCTTTGAACATGTTTATTTTAAAGCTAACCACTGAGCCACAGCGAAACCCCAGACTAAGCTGCGCATGCCCAGTAGATCTTCCGCATGCCAATTAGTTGGCGGCGAAGGGCCGTCATTCAAAGGTAGAATCGATTCCTCATGTCCAATCCCACCTCCTGCAGTGGGTTGCGCATGAGGGTTGATTAGGATCGACCACAATCCGCTGGTTGGCTCACATGATTATTAGCAGTGAGGTAAGGCGTTGTCAGTGGACGAAAGTTGGATGACTGAAAAGGCGCAAAGGTCTTGTGTCACTCGTACACAATACGCCGGATTGAGCCTATGAATAACGATTGATGTGGGCTTGGCCAGCGTAATTTTGTCGTCGCCGAGTTCACATGAAAACAGCTTTTCATGTTAACCTTTTTTGGTAGGCAATGCACACATTTGCCAATGGGATCATTGCATACCGGATTGTTCCCCCAATACCACTCAGTGTACAATGTGTATTCAATGTGGTCAACTTGTGTGTCACACTGAGCGGTATTGGGGGAACAATCCGGTGCAGCGTAAACGAGTGTACCCGTCATCGATCGTCCGCCGGACTCTCAGTAACAATTTGGTGGTATAAACCATAGTCCGGCGGACAGCTTATTGTAACCGTCAGTTGTAAATGGCCGTCCGGGGAGGACTGGGATTGATGGTTAGAGCTGTCATTGCGTGTCCGAACTGCGTGTAGGCCTACCGTTCAGATTCATCCCGAGTGTATGCGAATTCGAATTTCCACGGCTGAAATTCACCTTGTTATGGTTTCCTATACTAGTATCGGAAACCATATAATTGTGTTTTGGCCGTGGTGTCTGTCTGTCTGTTCAGTCTGTCACACCTTGGAGGAATTATACTGACAATTCTTCCAGTATAATTCCTCCAGTATACTGTATACACCTCACGGAAAAGGTCCACATTCACCTAATAATTTTTATTAGCCAACCTTTCTGACCTTTCCTTTGCTCCGCCCAATGACCATTGAATGACAGATATAAATGACAATGCCTTGATGAGGTATGGTGTGGAGGAACGAGCTACTATTATGCAATAAGATTTAGAAGAATCATCCTTTGTGACTGTATAGAATACTCAGAGGTATACTCTACACAGTGGTTTGCATATAGTTGGGGTGTTATGCTCTGGTGGGATTTGAGCTAGAAGGAAAGCTGAAGTTTGACTTTTCTCAATGCTTCCAGCAAAGAGAAAAACCTGACTTAATTGTAAGTCTGGCTGAAGTTTGACCGTAGTATACGGTCCTTTGATCTGAATGAACAGCTCACAAAGAGCTGGAAAATTAACCCTTGCAGTTCTGAAAATGCCATTGCTTGCCTTTCTGAGGCAGGTACGCGGAAAAAAGGAATCCCCCCGAAAAAAAATCACCCGGANATCACCCGGAACCCCCCCCCCGCCCCGGAAAAAAAATCCACTTTAAGGTCAAGTAGGGAAAATTTCCTCTTTTTGGTAAAGTAGGAAACGGGGTCAATTTAGAACAACCTGAAGGTCCAAGTGATCAATTTCAGATGGAATAGAGTGTTTGCACGTGACGTCACAGCGGCCATGTTGGAGGCATACAACAAAGAACAGAATTCCAAAACAATCGAAGTTAATCTCCGTAGACCGTGACTGGCGACAAATTCTTTTGTTCATACCTCCAACATGGCCACCGGTGCAAACACTCTATAAAAATATATCACAAAATTGCCCATGTGGAAAAATGCTCCTGGTAACCCCCCCCCCCCCTTGGGGCTAATTTGGTACTGAACAGGTGTAATGTCTGAGAATGTCTCCATATGACAATGCCCGCTCTTATTTGTCGCAGACACTCAAATACAGAAAGACATGAGTGGCGTTTACAACAAATTAATGGGTCTGATCCGGTGTGAAGGGAAGAATGTCCTAGGAAAAGATGTCTGGGGAACAAAAGATCCTACATGTATTGAACATACATTCTTATCTCTCACAATTGGTTTCTATACCCATGCCGCTTAACTCGTCACTCAACAATAGAAGTGGACAATTTTTACAGGGGGACACTATTTCCTGCTACACCGGGCCTGGAAAAATTGCTTAGGTGTAAACGCCATTATCTTTATGAATGCCTCCCCCATTGTCGGGTCGTGGCTTTTCCCGTCAGCTGTTGGAGGAATTCCTCCAAGGTCAGCCTTTTGTTTTGGATGAAAAGTCTAAACATGTTCATTTATGGTTTAAAACCATGAGATTATTTCAAATACTTTTTGGTAAACAATTAATTCCCACAAGGTGCCTCATAGATTACACTAGCAAAGTGCATGCCCAGTCCAGATTGAACACTTGAAAGGCAACTCAGGTCACACAAGTTTATAATCCTCATTACACATGGTATACGTACATGAGCAGTCTGTGTTCAGATCAGACACACATCTTATTAAAAAACACAGCAAAGACCTAATTTAATCACCTCGTTATTCAAACCACAGTGGCCAGGTTTTAATCCCTTGTAGTATAGTTCTAAATATAGCCAAATCAGCCAGCACTGGCACATTTCCTAATTGATATTATGTAATGTTACCAGATCTGCTGTGATCGACAGGGATTGACCTTTTCTAAGCTCCTCCCCCAAGGAATGTCAGAGGGTGGGGCTTTTCCATAAGGTGCATAGTATGCGTTAATCGGTCGGCCCGCGAAACTTGTTCGAATGGAAAATCGTTGAATATTCAGGTTCAGGGTAATTATTGATCAACCCGTCATTCGCCAGAATAGTGGTCCGATCAATTTCATTAGTGCTAGGCCTACTCGTCTGCATTCATTGTTTGCATGTCACATTTCTTCGTTGTCCAAGGCCTACTCACAACAAGGAAGTCTATAGTGCACCAGCAGAAAATTCATTTGAATTGACATTGGTGTTGTATGGAGGGATGCGTAACCAACTTAACTAGGCCTAGAACACGGGTATTCAACGATTTTCCATTCGAACAGGTTTCGCGGGCCGACCGATTAACGCATACTCTACAGTAATTCCTCAAGGTTACACCTTGTAACTTTGCTCCTGCAACAGCTACAGACCTGCAAATGTGACCTACCTCCAGGTAACATGATTTGAGCTACAAGACTGAATGAAAATGTCAGGTCTTATATACCTGGTTCATGGTGGAATTGATATATCAGCGGTTGAGATTTTGTCAGTCACACTTTTGTTTCATGAATAACTTGGCTCCGAGGCCAGGTAGAGTACAAGTAACAAGCTCCTTCCCCATGTTTACGGCCCTTAGCAAGATACTGGCATCAACAAATTTATTCTCCAGGGTCAGCATCATAATGATATATTTGATATATCAAATTTGATGTTCCAGTCAAGGGGACAGTCACATGCTCGGTCACATGATATTTGCTGATATCACGGCGAGATTTGACAACATGAGATAAGTCAGAACCTGGTAAAGTAGAAGCCTAAAACCTTCGCCTACACCCAGGTTATCAAGGACGACCTTTTAGATTACGCAATGACCTGGAAGGTCAGAGGTCAAGGTCAAGATCAAGGTAAACAGTTCGAAACTGCAAATCTGCTCAGAATTTCAGGAGGGAACTAATTAGAAGCCTGCATTAACCACCTCAAATAGGTTTAATCGAGGATGCCTGTTCCAGTTACGCAACACTTCTCAAGGTCAGAGGTCAAGGCCGCAGTTAATCAGCTCTAAAGTATTCTCAAAACTTCAACTGGAAATTGGCTAGTGGTAGATTGGCCACTGGCATCTAACAAGAACAGGACATCGGAGCGATGTCAATGGTTTACGATCCTGAAGACAATCTTCTTCCACCCATCATTCCAGAACATGACCCCATTTGGGCCCCATATTGTGCAGTAATATTGCGCGTGTATGGACGGACCGCTTTACATGGTGATTGTACTCCTTTATCCATAATTCATTGCACAAGCCTAATGCATTGATGCAGATTGAATCATGCCAGTCATTATATAGGCTATTTGAAAAATAGCAACTCTGGCCAAAATTCCATTTAAATACATGTGTCCCATGGAGTGACTCAAGAGTGCACTTTTGAATCACTTCCCATTGGACATTAAAGTATATATAATGAGAATTTCGGCCTAAGTTACTACTTTTCAAATATTTCACCTCCACACTATCTATTTGGATTATTTCAATTTATATAGGCTATAAGGCCTTCATACAGTATTGATTAAGATTAAGAGGCATCCAGAAACCCTTCGACGAACGAAGAATTCAGCGAAAATTTACATGATATACGGAAAACATGGTCATCCGTGTAGTTTGAATTCGTAATTAGGCTTAAATTTAAAAAAATACTACTCCGCATCATGGTGAAATAAAAATTTAAAGAACATCTCTATAAAATTCGACCAAGATGCAGAATACCGCAAAATTGACACACAAAATGATAATAAGCAAGAAGTCAATCTCCAGAATTCACAAATTTTCGACCCCAACCGGGGTCTTTTTCAAGTGGAACTTTACAATCTGAAACTCTAGGAAAGACTGAGCTGAAACCCGAATGTGGAACTAACCTGTGTAGACAGGATGAGTGAGCAATTAAGGAAAGAATAGTGTCCAAGCCCCACGGATGGTTGCTGGACCTAATTAAGAGAGTGGATGTAATTAAGGAGAAACTGATTTAGCTGAAAGAAAAGGGTTTAATAAATATGACATGTGTAATACATAACAAGCACAAAGCGGAAAGATGCACAAAAGCAAAAATAGATAAGAAGACAATACAAGCCAAACAGGCTAATGTGCCAAAGCTTTGTCTCAGCAACTGAAAAGCAACCAAACATTCTCTCTTATCTATTTTTGACAAAAGTGAGCACAAAGTAAGAGAATATAAAGGAAGTCATCTTCCGGATTTGTACAAGAAGGAAAAAAACAGAATGGATAATGCAAATCACTGAGCAATGAGAAGAATAGGGCGAGGAGGAATAGAACAAAGGAGGAGGGGAAACAAGGCCTAGTCCAGAAGGGGAGCCACGTGCCCTCCACAACTGGAAAGAACCTAAAATGAAATAGGCCTACCAGGAGGAGAGAGTGAAAAGAACCGAATGCCAAAATGCTTTGAAATAAAGATGGTGAAAGGGATATGGGGTCTCAGAACCTCAGAATCTTGTGTTAAGACCTGAGGGGGTGATGGTTTTAAGGGTCCACATCCATTGCAACTCTGTTCGAAGATGGGTCGTCTCATCTGGACATGTCTCGAGGATGGTGAACATCAGGTCCTTGACAGAATGTCCTGGCAACTTGAAGTGAGCATAGAGTATCGAGCAGTCACGATCATCCTCTTTCCCTAATCAGATGTTGGACTTGTGGTTGTTCATCCTTTTACGGAAACATGTTGTCTGTCCGACGTACTGATTGTCTGTCCGACGTGCTGATCAATCGGCCGTCATTCCCAGTCCGCCGGACACTGGCTAACAAGGTACATTCATTAACGTTACACCGGCACACCTCGTCAATGGAAAACGAGATCAGACGACATTGATTCTCCATCAGCGCATGCTGCAGAAAGAAGTCGAAAGAAACTGGCCTTTGAGACAACCCAATAACGTTCCGAAAGGCCACCTCTGTGACCTCTGAAGACGAGAGTGTCAGCTCTGGACAACAGAAGGAGATAGCAAAGACAGTGATTGAAGGTTAATGTTGAATTTGTAAAGGGTATCGTCACGTAGTGATGATGAAACCTGGAACAAAACTTACAGATGATATGAAACTCTCAGTCCTAAGTCTCAACATGCATGTTTGCTCTGATGCTGGGGTGCCCCTGTCCAACATTGCATAGGCAGACTGATATTCACCATGTTTCCATACTTTATTT
This sequence comes from Notospermus geniculatus, assembly GCA_002633025.1. Taxonomy (NCBI): domain Eukaryota; kingdom Metazoa; phylum Nemertea; class Pilidiophora; order Heteronemertea; family Lineidae; genus Notospermus; species Notospermus geniculatus. The sequence continues at coordinate 129,219 of NMRB01001679.1, read as the reverse complement.
TTTCAGGTGATGATATTGAATGCCGAAGGCAACCTTGAGAAGTCCAGAGTTGTCAAGGATCCTGGTATCCGCAAGATGTGCCCTGCAATAGGGAGATGCCGTACAGACGAGAACATAGCAGAAAAATCAAAACTTTTCTCATCGAATGTGGTTTAACAACGTCTCCATCTTGTCTTGAAATCACGTGACTCGTCGACCGTTGGTGTGGTCAGAAAAACCCGGAATTCAGGGCGTAAGGAGATCCTCAGTGACATCTATCGTCCCGCATGAGGAGTATTGGGAGAGATCGAACATTATTCCATGAGGAACTGGACGATAGACGCAACCAAGGATCTCCCCTGCCGGGAGGGTGGGTGGGTGGTTGGGTGGGGAAAACTTGGCCGACTCCACCAGGCGGGGCGGAGGGCGGACCACATTGCCTCAGACGCCGATTGCAACCACATCCGACAACCCGACACGTCATCGAAAGCTGGCTGAAGAAGGACCACGATCTCATGGCGCTCCGCTAGATGTCACTGAGGGTCTAAGGAGACCCTCAGTGACATCTATCGTCCCGCATGAGGAGTATTGGGAGAGATCGAACATTATTCCATGGGACTGGCGGCGCGCCTAACCAAGGCAGCGCCGATTAACCTTGGGCACCATTGCACCCTCCACCGTCTTCTCTCCTACCCCCAATACTCCCCAAAACAATCCCCAATCCCAACACACCCATGACCTACTCAACGATCACTTGCTGAACTCCGGGCATGACGACCGTGTGGCCGGGGATGGAATCTCCCGTCCCTTCCAATTGATCCCTCTTTCCCTGTAGCTCAGCTTATCCGAAGCCAAGAGAGGAAGAAACTTTCATCGAGCTCCCAACTAGGGATGGGATCAACACCCGGTGGCATACAGAAACACAAGATTTGCTGACCCGATAATTNCGTCTAAAACATGCAAGCCAAGCCTAATAAACCAGCCATAGTCCTTATCCCCACCAGACATGAATACGAACAACCAGTAAGCGAAAAGGGACGCCAGCCTTGACAACTACAGAAGACGAACCAGCACGTCCGAAAGCTGGCTGAAGAATGACCACGATCTCATGGCGCTCCGCTAGATGTCACTGAGGGTCAATTTGAGAGCACGTACCTGGAACCAGGCTATTAAATCATTCAGCCATGAAGACGTCGAGCTCTCCTGTGTTCAATTTCGAATCAAGGCCTAGTTGCATGTCCTATTCCGAACGAAGACTCAGCTGGTTGGAAAACAATGTGCGTTGGACCGTAAACCCTAAATTCATTGTTGTCCGGTTACTAGAGGTTTCACTGGCATAGGCCAATCGGGGTCTAGATGATTTAAACGTACTATCAAAAATAGATAAAGACCTTTATCTATTTTTGGTACTATACATGTAGTTCTGCGGCGGCGACGAAGTAACTACAGTCTCGCGAGCGGGCGCCGACCAAATCGCGCGACAGGGTCGGCATCGAACGCGAGATCGTGCGATCGGTCGCTGACGATGGTCGCGCGTCGAAGTATGAACACTAGGCTATACCTACGCTGCGGAACCTCTTTTATCCAACCACTCGGCCTAGAATATCAGCTGAGCGCGAGGTCCATGGACCTCTTGTTCTAACCAGGACTCTTCAAAATCATCGAGCATAGTTCGAGATTCTCAGCACTCACTTGCTGGGTAGAAAAACATTGGTGCTCTCCTAACACAGGCGATAACTCAGTTGCCACTGATTGGATATTAACACTAGCGTTAGGACTTGAACACTCACATTAGACACTTTTCTTTCCGTCCTTCACAAGTTTTTCCATTGCAAGCCCTATTTGAGTTTCACATTTTGAATACCGGTACTAACACTTATAGCGTAATGCAGTAGACACTATTAACGCCAGCATAAAGGTCTCTACAGCCAACAAGTGCCAGGATTGAACACGTTGGGCCGTATTTTAGAACGTTCCTTAACATTAACGCCCACCTTAAATCTATTGTTCTCGATGGTTTTACAATAGACTTAGGTCGACCTTAATGTTAAGGAACATTTTAAAATACGACCCGTTGATTCCTCACAACTAAAAATAGGCCTACATCTACTTCGAAAACACTGCCTTTAAAGGAGCTCGACGTCCAAGTTGTAAACATAACTGGTTTGTTTACAAACAATGGCCAGCAAACTAGTTTTATTCCTTCGGGAAGGTGGCAGCACCAGTAGCGCCCCGTGATCGTTAGACTGGTGCCCGGTCCAATGCAACTCATTCACGATATTCACGTTAGTACAAATCACCGACAATAGGTGGCAGCACCGCAGGCGTCGCGTGGATAGAGAACCAGCTCCTTTAAGACACCCGTGGAAGAAACACGGTGTACGGGGTAGTGAAATCCATCTGTACATGTATGTCGTCCATGTCAGCCGCTCATAGATCTTTCAGCAGTCTCCAGGTCGTTCATTTCACTCGAGGGAAGGCTTCGCTCGGATTGCTAATACTGAACTGACGCTTCCTGCCTTATGCCTCAAACCACGAAACATTTGGAATACCTCACGCCGAAATTGACTCCCACTTAGACAGTAGAGGAGGAAGTTGACGGAGTTGTTCAGATAAGTGAGAAGATTTGTTACTGCATAACTTAATAATCGTTGAGGTGACTGTTTTCTGGTAGTCGTTCCGGAGAGCGAAATGTAATATATGAAATGGACAGAGCTTGGTAATGTTAATAAGATGAACACAACACTGACAGTCGTCAACATGTACGTCATACTCTTCACCTGAGATGACCTACCGTCTGATCGCCCTGCAGGTATCTGGAGATTTCTACGTTTTACCTGTCCCGTCAAAAGCGTGCACAGTATGGAGCAATTACAGAAAGCGATGACGAGGAATGGCAAAAACGAATAGACCAGCAGCTCAATCCAGTACCATACCTTGTTCAGGAAGTACTCGTACTCTGCCTTATTTCTGCAGGCCAGTTCATTGTTTTCATTAAAATATAAGTGTATGGTATAAATCATTGGTGAATTCACGACAGACAGAAGTATAAACAGAATGGCTAGTCCTATAGAGGCCCATCTCCTTGTACACATAATTCTTGCCTTCAGAGGAAAAGACACAGATATCCACCTTTCTACTGTTAAAGAGGCGACATTCCAACTGGCGAAATGCAGAAACAAGTGCGTGAAAAAGACATGAATTGGGCATGAAATGTATGACAGAAGTCTAAGGTCAATGTGAAACAAATACAAGACAAATTGGCGAAAGAGACCTGTCCAAAGTACAGCTGTGTCTACTGAAGCAAGCGTAATAAGTAAAATCCTCGTAGAAGTTTTCCCAAACTTCCGTCTCAACAAGACGAGGATTGTCAAAACATTAAACACTGTCCCAAATATTAATAGAAAAGGAGGTACCCATTTCCAGAGGAGTATCCGAAGTCGCCGTTCCAAGAATAGATTAAGATCTTCTTCCTGAGTTGTGTAAGCAGCGCTAGTCACTCTCGATTCGACTCCTGCATCAGGTAGCGGAACAGCCTGATGGGTATTGCTCGTCGTAAATTTGTTAGAATTCATTTCCATGTCTATTGAATTTTAGACTGGTGTCAAGTCAATAGACTAGTCAGTTTCCGCAATGTCCGCAATGCAACGTTTTCCAGTGCCATTTTTCTGCGTGACTCCCATTGTTCGGAACACACTGGGAAATAGACTCACTGTTCTCTGTGTGTCGCTCATTGTCAAGTCGCGCCTTATTCCGTCAATCTATTGGATGTGACACTGGCCACACTGGAAAACGTTACACCGGTTAGCTGAACGACAAACTTTACAACGATTCTTCCATTGTTGAACCCTCTCGAACAGAAGGTGAACCATCGCAAAACGTTGTCGTTGGCCTAACCGGACCGTTGCGGAAACTCAAGCTAAAGACACATATAGGGCCGATTTAATAAACGTTTGCTAAGTTAACCATTGGTTCCATTTAACCATCGGTTAACAAACCACTGGTTAACCGATGTCCATTTTTCGATTTTATAAACACTTGTTTGTAAGACGATGGTTAGGGAGCCATTGGCTAACCGATGGTTCAGTCTGGTCAATAGGGAGGTTTCGCAAGCGGCCGGTTAGGCCATACGACGACGTTTATCTATTGTTTGGGTATTCCCACACAATAGATAAACGTCGTTGTAGGGCCTGACCGGGCGCTTGCGAAACCTCCCAATTGATCAGTTGCGCTTGACGCGAATAAAATAATAAGTTGCAAAAATTGCAAAGTCAGTAAAACCGTTACATTGGTGTTAGTGGCGATCCACGAGTGTCATTACGTAATAAGTCATCGTCAATTTCAGTGACAATCTCAATAACAGTGTCCTTTCTAAAACGGAATCTCAGTAAAATGTCCGCCTCATCTCTACGAGAGGGTTAATCCTAGCCCGAATCTGTCGGATACACCAATCAAAACCGCGCCCTCTCTGCAGGTCACCCAATCGGTTCAGATATTGAGCTTGTGCAGTGGCTCATTATGACGTCACTTTTGACCGGCGGTCCACCATGCTGACGTCGACGACAAAGTGCGCCACGTGTAGATCGCGTCATGCTTGAAGACGCACACACTCCACTTGCGCTGAGGACAAAGTGCACCACGTGGGTCGCCGACGTCATTTGACGTCATTTTGACCGTCAAGATGGCGGATTTTTCTGTGATGACGTCATCTGTACAAGTTCTTTCACTCGTCAACCTTCAGACAGCAAATGAAGCTGAATAGGCTACGGCAGAACTATGAACAGGCAGCGCTCCACCAGCAAACCACTGGCTAACCCTGTCTCCGAACAGGGTTAACTAATCTTTTGTCAACCTCAAATGTTGAGCAATGGTTAGCCAACGGCTTTGTTGAACGCCGTTTGATAAAATCGACCGATGTCTAACAAACCATCGGTTAAGAAAGCCACTGGCTGACTACTGTTTATAAAATTCACCATTCCTAAACCACTGGTTAACCATTGACTAAGCATAACCAATGGTTAACTATCGTTTATTAAATCGGCCCATATAGATGCGGTTCGTGCTCCGGTGCGACAGGGTAGGTTGTTTTTAAAGTCGACTGACCTGGCTGATTGATGGATCAAGCAGCATCTGGTCAGTCAACGTTATAAAAACACCCCTACCGTTGCCGCACCGGAGCACGAAGCGCATCTATGTGTCTTTAACTTTACTGTTCCATGTACCAGACACGGTCGTCCTTTTTGTCAGCCGAACTCGGAAATCGAAAGTTGCATGTGTAGCTCCGACGAGTAAGAGGAACAGTTTGAAAATATAGCTGATGAATATAGAAGCGAAGTTGGCCTACACAAGATAGAAGTATTGCTCGTTTCTTTCGTCCCTTTCATGAAATTGGGCAGCACCAGCAGGAGTCTACACTCCTCCCCAGTGTTATAGTTGGCCATAGGTAGGCCTACAGACCCACTATTCTTTCGTCCCTTTCATGAAATTGGGCAGCACCAGCAGGAGTCTACACTCCTCCCCAGTGTTATAGTTGGCCATAGGTAGGCCTACAGACCCACTAAACACTGGCATGATTGGCGCCAAAACTGGAGGATAATCAACAGACGGCGCTATTTGACGAGGGATCCAATCACAAGCCATCACCTTACGTTTAACTGACGCCGCCGTAACACACTTTCTGATTGGCTTATACGTGTAGAAAAAATGTACACTATACTCATACTTTTTCCGATTGGAAAGTCAACAAATTCGATGATGTTATCAAGCTCTTGTTAGTGTGGAATCACGTTTTGGACTTTTGGAGGTTACATAATCCAGTTGCTTTATCTAAGCTGGGAAAGAATCACAGATTTGGTCCGTTTATCTAACAAGTCGCACGGCAGATTCCCAGGGGAATCCCTGAATCGGACAGCTAACGCCGCCTATTGGTCATACGTTGTAGCTGGCTTCAACTGTAGTAGTTTCAGAGCACGAGTAGCGTAGTGGGTAGCGCTTTAACACTGCGGAGAGGGTTTAGCAGGAGTCCAGCTCCAACAAGATGCCGTCGATAGGAAGTCACCATCGTCATTGCAGTTGTATTAAAGAACGGTGTAATATTCACGAACCAGCTTCTTCTAGAATGTAAATTTCAAAAGCTAACCTAAAATTGCAGCCTACCGTAGACGCTCGTTAACCAGACACACTTGAGGAGGAACGACGGTGACAAACGGAGGATATTCGACGTTTTTCGTTCAGTCGCAAAATGTTTCCTTGCTCAGTGGGACATCGTAAAAAGGAAGCCATCGTCAAATGTAGGTATACAGCGTTGTATACTTGGCTGAAAACGAAGAACTTATACATGTAGCTCGTCCAAGGATTTATATTGGCTAGTCGTGCCGTTCAGCATGACGGAATGCGTACGACCAAGTGGAATCAATGGATTGAAATACACTCAACTTCGTTAGATTTCTTTTGGCATCAGTCGTTAAATGTGATCATGAATTTCAAACGTCGAGTCCACAAAACATGACTGATGTAATCGAAACTCACTTACATATTGGAGGAATTCCAAGCTTACATGTATGTGGTTATTTCTTGACTAATGTCAATAATGATGGAGTCGGGTTCCTTAAGCGGTATATGGCATGCAGCACACGTTTACTGCGTCATTTGTATGTAAACGACAACGTAAAACGGAGGAAACTATTCGACCTTCACCGTCCTAGGTCCATATTTTCAAAGCTCTTTTATTCGAAACATGTTTTAACAAAAATCTGTTCTTACAAAAGAAGCATTTTAAATTCATATTTTCAATAGTGGTTGAAAGGAGCATGGTATTGCCACTTTCTCTCGACAGCCGGCGCCACCGCACCACTCTCCAACCCAAGGGTGACTACGTCTCGGCGAATGACCCGATTTACTGCGTACATTTTATAATGCATTTTTGTAGTTCGTCTTACTGCCGCTAGGTGGCTCCCTCTACGTCGGCAGTCAAATAACACATTTGAGATCCAATACCGTGCTCCTTTAAGATAAAACGCTGTTCTTACAATTCAATTCAATTCAAATAAGTTTATTGCGTCTTGTACTACATAGGTGTACATTAGCAGAGATACAATAAACTGGTGAAAATTTGACAGCCAACGATAAGAACAGAGTAGTACGCTATCTCCAGGCATCGATTGTCTTCACGCTGGCGCTTACAATCTCTGCCACCAAACGCCGGATTACTTACTATCCTTCCGCAGCAAGAAAAATAGTGCGTATGAAAATATCAACAACAACTATCTTATCATCGTTTATTTCACAGTAACATTATGTTTTTGTAATTGTTGCAACATTTAAGAGTATGAAAGGCATAATTAAATTTTGTAAGTTTGTGCCTGAATTCAAATGCCAAAAATCCTGGCAAACGGAAAGTTGGTGATGCGGCCATTTGGTGGCAATGGTATCACCAGCGCAGCGGAAGTTGATACCGATTGTGCGCAGTATGAGTAGTGGTGGATGGGGATCTATCTCAGGAATGTACCCCATCCACGACAGCTAAAAAGAAGTTAGTCTAGTGGTTCCCTGACCTGTTGTATGGTGGCGCTGACTGATGGTGCGAAACAGAGGTCAGGCAGGCGCCACCGTTAATACTGATCACGTGATCTAAAATTGTCAAGATCCTGACAATTTTGCTGTGACGTCACTTAGTAACAGGATGTTTCGCTACATTGAACATAAAGCCGATTGTGCAGCCTTTTGACCCTACAACTTCGGAATTATTTCGCTTGCGATACCTGTACAGGACGATGCAGAGGCATAGCTGATACTGGTGCACCGAAAACATACAGAACACCCAGCATTTTGACAGTTTTCACGCACAATGTACAACTCGTTTACCGAATCCCGATATCCCATAGGCACTATAACGGTCAGTGCATGACTAATGTTCTATTTTTAGCTCAGTATCGACGCGGCGCCTGCCTGACCTCTTTATCGCACCATCAGTCAGCGCCACCATACAGCAGGTCCGGGAACCAGACTAAAAAGAAGTGCATTAGTGTATAAACAACGAAAACATATTTAAATATACAATTAGTTAAAGGCAAAGAATATATTTAAATATACAATTAGTTAAAGGCAAAGAATATATAAGTACCAAGAATGTACAACTTAGTAATCAATCCAAAGGGTGGGCATTAGGTTACCTTTTCTGATAATAGAGGGCGAACGGTAATTATAGGCCTTTATTTAAATAACCAATGTTCAGATTTACAGGTTGTTGACTGAACTGTATTATTTAGAATGTCGTCAATATTCTTATGTAAAGTTACAGACATATTACTGGCATACCATTTTTTTCAGATTTTGGTGAAGCCATGGATTTGTTATATAGGTCAGAGTGCCCAACCCTCAGATCAAGTGCAATTTCAATTTGTCGAAAATATGGTCCGTTCAAACCTGCTCTGTAGCTCGGGGGAACATTCTCGTAGCTCGGTTATTTCTTAGTGCATATAACTAAAGGAGCTGTCATTTTGTTCGTAATGATGTTCTATACACAATAATCCTTTACAAATTAAGATCCCTTCGGTTACAGGGTCACCACAGGCAAATTAGTAAACTCACTTTTTGGCACATATGCGGAGTTGTACATTCTTGGTACTTACATATTCTTGTTAAAACATGGGTGGATTAATACAAATAAAATACAGCAGATTTAAAGCCAGACACTACAGACAGATGGGTTATAATCGACGAGCATAGTCTCGGTCACCCAGCCGCTGTTTCAAATCTGGGGTACCGTAGCAGTACTGTGTGGCTGGCTGCGCAAGACTACACACAGCATTGGGGATTCCCAAAACCTCGATGCAGGATAATGCTATAATATGTGGTTCTATGGTTCTATACACTACGCACGCCGCCTGTAGATGAGGTTGCACTATTATTTCGGCCGAACTGGGGAGTGAGTAGCGGTGCATAGTGTGCGGCTTTAAATGGTAAGATGGAGAGCTATAGCTGCAGATGGCCAGGTGGAAGCCACTACCAAAGTCAGGCGAGGTCCAGCACATGCCACTACACGCACATCTCTTTGCGAAACCTGCATGAATGAAACTGGCAATGGCCTGGACCTCACCCGCACATTGCCTGGTAAGAATGTCCCCTACACCCAGCCGCACCGATTCCTGGGCCCAAATCCATAAAACCTTGCTAGGCTTAGTTGCCTGCTAAAGTGCCCAGTTTGTACAGGCCGATGTACACAACTAGCAACCAACTAAGCTAGCAAGGTTTTATGGATTTGGGCCCTGGCTGCCAAGGTTTAGGTTGTTAAATAGCCGAATGGAACGTACACCTCAGAAGGAAATGGTGTTCATCGTCTATATCTCCTGTGTCACAGAATTGACATATTCTAGCTTTGGCCTCCAATTTTTCGTACCTTCCAGTTTCTATCCTCAGTTTGTGATTACTAACTCTGAACTTAGTAAGAGGCATTCTTTTTTGGACATTACTGTAGATAGATATGGTTCGAATAATTCGAATAATTCAATTATTGATATTTGCCTTTTGAAAGTTCTACGTGCGTAATTTATTACCCTGTGTTCTACTTGTACCAGAAATCATAGTTTTGCTATGCAGGAGCCATGTTCCCGAAGCCATCGTTAGGTTAACGATGTCGTTAAAACTGGGAAAATGCATAGCGTAACGACATCGTTAACCTTACGACGGCTTCGGGAACATGGGTCCTGGTCACTTGACAGTACCGGGATTCAAACCCACGTCTCAACATAAAGCAACACCGCCAGCACTGAGGGAAAGCGTGCACACCACTATGCTAAATCCCCATCTTCAAAAAGGATGGTTCAATAGCCAGCGTTATGCATGGAATCCTTCAGTACCCTGGGGAAGCGTGGACCAGTGGTGACACCTATTAACAGACCAGCTAACGATTTTTGCGTCTTATCACCTTCATGAGCGGCCACAGGCCTTTTTCACATGTAGGTTTCGACGAACATTAGCATTATTCGGGTGTCGTGATGTAAACAGAAATCATAGGTTTGCTATGCTGGTCACTTGACAGTACCGAGATTCGAACCCACGTCTCCACATAAGGCAACACCGTCAGCACTGAGGGAAAGCGTGCACACCACTTAACTGTGCTAAATCCCCATCTCCAAAAAAGATGGTTCAATAGCTAGTGTAGTGCATGGAATCCCTCAGTACCCTGGGGAAGCGTGGACCAGTGGTGACACCTATTAACAGACCTGCTAACGAATTTTGCGTCTTATCACCTTGATCCTTCGCCTCAGGATGAAAACTAAATTAAGAACTATCTGGAAAAGTGTAAAGATCAACGTAATATACATGAATATAGATGCA
>NMRB01001679.1:95085-106731 GCA_002633025.1 Notospermus geniculatus | reverse complement strand
AAAAAAGGCCTTCCAACCGCTGGTGTTTCAGGAAATTGAATTTCATTTTTGAACTGATTACATAAAAAATTAATGTATATTATCGGGATTTTTTTAGCCAGATAGGCCTAGTAACAGGACACACTAAACCCCTTAAAAATGGCAAAATTATTATTTGAGGGGGTCCTTCTCTGGGGCAATGATGTTGGCAAAAAGGGGTAAAAAAGTAGGCCGTAGGCCTAACCCAAGAAAACTGATCTGCACTGCAGCCTACTCAAGCTGTTGACTGTTTTTAACACTGTTTCAGCAAGGCCAATACATGTAGTTGTGTAAACTGTATTTTCATTCAAACATTCAGAAATCAAAGCTGTAGACTGGATGTAAAAGTACACTGTCAGTGACTGTGTAATTGTGCTTCTTCTACACATGTACAGGCAAGTGAACCTCAGTAACATAAACAAAAGTAAAATAATGCCACGTGTTTCAGTTGAAGCTGAGGTCAGGACGGCTGTGATGAGGATTTTATTGCCTGTCAGTCACCAGAGTCATGCGAGTGGTGTCTATTTATAGTAACCTCACGATGAGGGACATTCTGGCATAATTCCTCTAACTGATTACATACCCCAGCTACTGACTGAGGTCACAGTCAATTCTCGGTGTTTGGCGACGGAGTGTATAGGCGATCTACTGTGTTGACAGTAGATCGGCGGATTTGGGTTTTAACAGGGGTATCCCTTTTCGTTTCCTTTTGACTCTTTTCAGACAAGAGAGTGCGGCGTCCCTCATTATGAGAGATAACTCCTCCACCATCAACTCTGCATTGGTGTCAACACTATTTTCTATAATAGCCCTTAACCTATTCATCATATCTGGAGTGGACAAAATTTCAGTGAACTTTTCACTACTATCTGAGTCCCAGATAAAGGTCTTGGGGGTTGATTAACCCAACAGACTGGGTTCTCCCCTTAATTGTCTCGACCGTCTCCTTAGAGCAAGTGTATTTACAATTTGGTTTAAATCTCATGGTAAGTGTAACTGCACAATGATCTGAGAATAGGGACAAACTGTTGACCCACATATATTGGCAAAACTTCGACAGCTTAGTGTCAGCAATGCGATAATCAATGAAACTGGACCCATTATCGGTATGACAAGTTTTAACTCCTAGGAAGTCCCCACATATTCTGCCATTCAAAATTCTCGTACTGTTCTCTATACATAGATCAAAAAGCTGGTGTCCATCACTTTTGTGGTCTTTTTCTGTGGCTATATTTTCGGTATTGATTTCATGCTAGCACACTTTATCAGACGAAACGATAAATAAATGATATAATTATTAATATCAAACGTTTTTGATAATATCTAAATTTCAAAACAGACCATGATCAAAAACTTTTCAGCGGTCAGAAGTCAGTTGTCTGACCTTGATCAAGTGACTGCGGGTTCGATTCTCAACCGAGTCCTCTTACTCTTAGATGGAATGGAAATATGAAGTGATGTGCTGAATGCTTGAGCTGCTCCTTGAATTGCCCAAGAAGGTCCCCGAGACGTTGTGTACAATGAAGCAAAGTAGTAAAAGGTTGGGAGTACACCAAAGACGTTCTGTTGACGCATAAAGCAACGCTTGAAACATCGCTACTCCCAGTGTCCTCACAACATCTTAGTGTGGCCAAAAACATCGACACTTTTTCTTCCACCTCAAACTTCAAAAATTGCCGAAATTGGTCGATGACATGAATTTGGTTCCTTAAATTGTATGATTATTGCAGCAATTCATGGCAAAATTTAAAAAGAGTCAAATCCTTCTTAACTGGTGACGAATAAAAAGAAAACTAGTTGAAAAATGCAATACTCGGGAAAGTTAATGAGTGGCTTGATCCGGTGTGAAGGCGGAAAAGTCCCATTGGAATCAAAGTCCGGGTGGTATTGTCCTAGTGGATTAACCCTTTGTGAAGAACCATCTCGCCGACCCTGACCATAATCGTTCACAAAACATGGCTTTTGTAGAGGACTTCCATTCCTGGGACTTTCTCTTCTGGTACACCTCCACTGCCGTTTTTGACAAGTCATTTTTGACAGGGCCTTTTTTATTTTTCCCTTCTTAAACTAGCAACGCATGCCCCTATGTGATCTGATATACAAAATATCATGACGAATGTAAAATGAATTCTAAACGTTATACGTGTGTATTCGTTTTAGACACATTGGGGATTCATTGTAGCCGTTGGTTATACTTGTAGTACATCCTTGACATTTTACTTTCGTACAAAACGACTGTTTTCTTCCTCCGATACAGTTCGCATTCCGATGGCCCACTCGTATTCTATCGCTACATGCAAATCGCGACGTCATCGGGGGCGAACAATGCTCAGCGTCAGACCTCAAGTCCCTTGTCATCGGAGGTTGCAGATGTATGAGTCGCAACGTCCGACAATTTCCCGGAAAGACGTCTGTATTTCGGGAAGTCTTGCCAGGAGTACGACGATTCGGTAAAGCATACCGTACTCGACAAGAAATCAGCTGGGAGGGGGAGAAAAATCTTGCACTCATTGTCACGACAGGTAGCGCTCGTACCTCGCACTGACCTGTCACCACGCGATCAAGGCATCATGGGAAATTTTGGGACTACTTGTTGCATTTTCAAGATGCCGGTCGATTCCCTAATTCCCCAAATATCATCCGTTTCTACTTAACAATGTCATATCTATGACAATTTCAAATTAGATATGAAATATCAGTCAATTATTTGCAAAGTTTGCAAGAAATAAGCCTCATATTAGGGTGTGCCTGATTTCATGCAGATGCACTGTTGACTCCGCCCCCCCCACCCGCCCCCAGGGGGTTACGTCTTGTTGTTTGGTGATTACCCAGTTGAGGAAGACATAACATGGGAAATATCAAATACATGTATAGACACAATTATAGGGAAAGGAATGCAAATAATATTTCTTGTTGACACCAACAGGCGATACGCCCAAATATCACCAAACAGTGACCGATGTCTGAGATGTGCGATTTCGGTAGAATGAGGAACCTTTGGTCTCCATGAACTAAATCACGTCACTTCCGTTGAAAAAAATCAGGTTATGGTCCAATGCCAAAATTTATTATTAAAACAGAGAGTATTCTTTAATAATCCACTGGGAGAGAGCTGCCACTTATTTGCGATAAACTTTCTCATTCGGTTCGCCTTCTCGTTAAGACTTCCTTAGACTCGTGGAAGAACCGTAAAGTATACGTTCATCTATGCTTGTTAGGGAGGTTTCAAAATCAAACGATAAACGTAAACTTTACGGCAACGTTACTTTTCGTACTACACATTAGCCAGATTTTATATTGAATTTTCGGTACAAAAATAACGTTGTCGTTAACGTTTACGTTTATCGTTTGATTTCGAAACCTCTCTGTTGTGAACACGGTGAATCGGTAAAATACACAATGTTGGAAATCATACATGTAAGCTCAAAAAATGATATCGGACGAATAAAGATAGCGCAGAACAAACCGGAACGCCGGGCCGTAAAAAGTCTGCGCCATCAGAGATATTCATTGGTCGGACCGGGTTCGAACTCACAACCTCGAAGATGACAGGAATAATTTTCAATGTGCCACTCTGACTGTCCGATGACTTTCTGCATAAATTATAGATTTTTTTGACCAGGACAGACGACATTACTGGTCGAGATCTGCTTTATACATATAAACCTTCCTGAGAATCTCTTTCTGACCTTTCCCTTGTTCTGGTGACCGTACAAAAATGATCAAATATCCGTCATGGTAATGCAAGCGGTACTTATATCCAGAACGTGAATTAGTAGCTTGTGGATAAAAATAGGCATTTGTTTCTTGAAATGTGAAGTTCCCTGATCCGTTTTTGACGAGGCCTTCCTTTGGATCAGGAATCTTCTGCAGTACAAAGCCCGAGAGGAAGGGTCTCCCAATTGCGAAGACCATCTCGTAGTAGTGATCGGGATAAAAACTGCTCCCACTGCATCGTTTGTCAAACTTATTTTTAAGTACGACACGATACGTCACTGGGTTATACCCGTATTCCTCTAAATGAACATAAAAAATAGTGGAATAATCCCAAGAATTAGAGACATGGGAAAGCACTCCCGTTCGGCCAAAATACACCGGCTTGCCTTTCAGATGAAGGCGGACACCATTTTCAAGGACAAGAATGTTCGACTTATCTGATCCCACCGCGTCATAGATAGTACACTCCAAAAAACCTGATTTCTTGCACCAATGAGTTAATTTCTCTTGCACTCCTAAAGGGGTGAGCTCCCCTTTCCCATAGCAGATATCAGATGCTGGGATCAACATTTTTTGGGAAAATGCGCCATTTGCAACATTCCATATTAAAATCTCACTGGCAGTACTGCCCGGAAGTAAAATGGACGACCTGTAAATGTGAGTATGTATTTTCTTTGGGTAGGGGACTTTGAGACGAACCGTATGATGATACAGAAGACTATAATCGGCTGTTCCGCGACGTCGAGAATAAACTCGGGATCGCACGTATAGTGATTTGGGTTGTTGGCTGCTGAAAACAGCATTAACAACAACTAGCCAACCCTGTCTCTGTTCAATGGGCCAAGACGCCATTCGAGAAATGACAAGAGGTGGTAGAAATTTTCCTATTTTTCGAATGCTATAATCAATTGCTTCTTTCTCCTGAAAAACATGCCAACAAAATAGTGTAGATTGTGGAATATGAGACACTGAAAAGAAGTATTGACATCCGCACTCATTGATTTATGCCGGACCTATCAGTAACGGACTTTCTCTCCGGTCCAGACTGTTGGTACATTCAATTGGAAACCATTTTTAACATCGCTTTAGTAACTTTTGTTTTTTGAGAAATTCATCATACTAGCAGCTATGAGTTATAAACAACTTTAGCGCTGTGTGCATTGTTTATACATGTAAACAAAATTACCTTTTTCTGACACATCCGGGCATCTTGAAATTGAAGTGCTTCTTTCTTCTCCACACACGTTCCTCTCCTTCTGCTCATCTGACAAACAATGTCGAAATCTTTCGCTAGGACAACAAAAGTTGTACATTTCAGCTGGCAACAAATTACAGCACAGGCGAGAAATGACATAACATTCTGCTGTGGTATGTCTGATGCTAAAAGACTCCAGTGACGCACCACCGTCTGAAAATACGTCTGAACCAAAACCTCGATGACCATCTTAAACAATGATACAGATATTTTCGTTGTCACACTGTACATTCTTTTATGGCAAATTATCTCCAGACCTACATTTTTGCCAGAAAATAATGATCAGGGCCAGGGTACTGCGCTTCATTACATAGACTTCGCAGGGAGAGTGAAAGCACAGGTACGATGGGCATCTCCAACTCCATACAGCAGGGTTTAACAGGATGATATAACGAAGGCGGCGAATGTAAACAGTAAGGGCTGATTCATACTCGCTTGCGGACCGTCAAGCGCATGAAACTGATCGCAGGTTTCCACGACGTGAATGTGCACACGCAGTGAAATTGATCATAGTCGGCGCAAAATCCGGACGGAGTATGAATCAGCCTTAACCCAACTGTCATTGTATCTGTTACGAACTGTCCGCATTGACCGTTGTCACCCCAGCGCAATTGACATAGTTCATCGGTTTGGTTCGTCGGTTAAAGTTGCGTAATATGATTCGTAATTTTCTTATGAAACGGGAGCACTGAGCAGATGGGGGCGAGTTGAAAAGCGAAGGCATGCTACTGTGTGACGGCTATGGTTGACGGCAGCTCGTGTCTGTGGTTCCCATGTGCATGGGTCACCTTGTCGAATCGAACGTATCCACGAGGAAAAACGTTGAACACACGTAGTGTTTGGTACGAGGACGATTTCGGACGTCGGTGCTGCAGATCTAAACGTTACGCTCTCCCTGGCCAGGTAGTTTCTACGGACTCTCTCTGGTGGTAGGTATTCGAGCCATTCCGTCTGTCTCGTCACTGACGTTGTAAAACACGGGGTATTGGGCCCTGCCTTCGGTCTGCTCCCTTCGCGACGCATGCGCCATATGCCAAGGTTGCCTGTAATTTTTTTATCAATATTAATATTGTTATTTGTACACTTTTCGAGTTCTTGTCTCTTTTACACGCTCTACCTCTCTGCTGATTCCTTGCTTGACACCCTACAAACATGAGTATATAACAGCACAGAAAAAAGAAATCAACTCGAGTAGAGACTGAGATCTCACTATAGGGACAAAATGGTTCGAAATACCTTTTGTCTCAAAATGAAACAGAAAATATTTCGGCCCGAGACAATGACATCTCAATCTGAGTTGAGTGATCTCGGAATGAGACTGAAAATATTTTGGGCCGAGAGACTGCAGTCTCTCGGCCCAAAATATTTTGGCCGATTATATTGGCCCAATATATTTTGGCCAATATGGCCGCCAGGTGGCGTAACTCGAAAATCATTAAATGTGCTGTAGCTCATTAACGACGTGACACAGAGCGCTCAAATGTGCTATGTTGCTCGCTCTAGATGGCCTTTATGTGCATGTGAAGTTTTGGCCCGATTGGTCATCCTATATGGCCGCTAGGTGGCATAACCAAAAAATCATCGAAGTCCTGCAACTTGGGAATGTCTTCACCCTGATTGCTCATAACTGACATCAAAAATGTGTACCTCTCTCTCTGTCATTACACTATGACTATTATGTATGTCCAAACGGGTGAGCACATGGTCCATGGACCATTTCATTTCTGTGTGTAGCACCTTATTCTTGGAGTGAGGACGAATCTCGGTGTGTTGTCAAGGGGAATGTCCTGACCAGAGACTCTCAACATGAACTCTGACCGGATCAAGCCATTCCTTAGCCGTGGTTTACACTCCATCCGATTCTGCCGAGTCCTCTGACCACATCTGTGGGAGGACGTCTTCTGCCTTTGGTGCATCCAACAATGGTTCTTTTCATGTAATAGAGACATAAAGACAGTATTGATTCTTTAAATTACTGAAAATAGAACTGAACAATGGTGGTCAAAGCGTGTTTTGATAAGAGATGATACTTTTGTGATCTTTCTCTGTGGCTATATTTTCAGTATCGATTTTATGCTAACGCCCTTTATATCAGACGAAACGATAAATAAATGATATAATTACTAATATAAAACTTTTTGATAATATCTAAATTTCAAAACAGACCATGATCCCAAAACTTCTCAGTGCGCAGATATCAGTTCTTTGACCTTGTTCAAGTGACCGCGGGTTCGATTCTTAACGGAGTCCTCGCCATTAATTAGCCTAAAGCTTAGCGCACATGTCCGACAAAACTCAATGCGTTAGGGGTGTCTGTTAAAATCGACTGTCCTGGCTGAATGACGAGTCGACAGCGTTGGGTCAGTCGACTTTAAAAACACCCCTAACGGATCGAGTCGGACATGTGCGCTAAGCTTAAAGCTTTAAGCTAAGCGCACATGTCCGACAAAAAGCCTTCCGAAATGTATACGTTTACCGGGTACGTTACTGGATTAATATGGGACACATTGATTGACACTTGCCACCGCACATGGCCGTTATTATCATCCAGAACGAGTAACGCATGCGATATCGGACGATTGGAACATGTTCCATTCATCTGTCAAAAATAACTGTTGCCGTCCGGTATTCGGAAGGAATTCCTTTATAATGACGTAATTTTGGGATAACCCTTCGATTTTCCCAGTGAAGGAAAGACTGACATCCGTCGGTGCTGCGAGTTTTAACGCATACATGTGCGCGGTGTTGCCGTGCGTTAAAGTGGATCCGGAGAACGGATCCGATAAACGTATACATTTCGGAAGGCTTTTTGTCTGACATGTGCGCTTAGCTTAAAGCTAAGCACACATGTCCGACAAAAAGCCTTCCGAAATGTATACGTTTACCGGATCCGTTATCGGATTGAAATGGGACACATTGATTGACACTTGCCACCGCACATGGCCGTTATTATCATCCGGAACGAATTGTGTAACGCATGCGATATCGGACGATTGGAACATGTTCCATTCATCCGTCAAAAATAACTGTTGCCGTCCGGTATTCGGAAGGAATTCCTTTATAATGACGTAATTCTGGGATAACCCTTCGATTTTTCCCAGTGAAGGAAAGACTGACATCCGTCGGTGCTGCGAGTTTTAACGCATACCGGTACATGTGCGCGGTGTTGCCGTGCGTTAAAGTGCATCCGGTGAACGGATCCGGTAAACGTATACATTTCGGAAGGTTTTTTGTCGGACATGTGCGCTTAGCTTAAAGCAAGGTTCATTGGCACACGGATCCGATCCGTTTCCAGTCCGTTTGCCCCTAGTTTTCCGGATACGACAACGCTGAAGTCCATTTGATTGATTTTTTGGCGACCTGAACCGGACCAATTCCGTGTGCCAATGAATCTTGCTTTAGGCTGCTTTTCCACGAGACGATTGCGGATGCGGTTTCAGTTGCAGGAGTGGGTGCGGGTGAAACAGCTAAAGGGAAATACGTTGGATCGAAACCGCGTCGCTAACGCCTCGTGGAAAAGCACCTTTATATGAGATGGAATTAATAGGAAGTGATGCGCTGAATGCATGAGCTGCTCCTTGAATTCCCCAGGAAGCTAGGTCAAATCTCATAGTGAACGTTGACACCAAGAAATCCCCAGGACAACCCTGAAAAAATAGTCAACTTGAACCCCTATAACTTCAGTTTAACTATTATATTACTTAACTCTTAGTTATTACTTAACTCTTAGTTCACTTTTAGTTAACTTGTGGACTCAGTTAACTAATAGATAACTACAAGGTCATCAAACCTCCCTGAGTCAGTCGCATATGTCTTTCTATTGGCTCACCACTGTAAGCAGGGGTCCCTCACTTAGTTTTCTGCATTTGATGCATTGGTACAGCAAACATGCCTGACATCCTAACTCTATAACATTTGACCTCCCCTCCTGGTGACTGATGGTTAACTGCCAGGCGATTATCTCATGTACACTCATCCAAAAAAATAAGTGGACAGCAATTTGTCTTGAATACCTCCAAACCAATGCAATGTACTAGGCTTGCCCAGAAGAAGTGTCCAGAGCACAAAAAGTTTAGTATTCACGAACCTGTAAACGTCTTCCGAATTCTTGCAACATCCTCAGAAAAGTTCACCACCTTCAGTGTTTGGGAGCATGTGGCTCGACCAATTGCCACGCCCAGCTGTCCCGGTTGGAAAAAATTCCGCGCAGTCCACCACAAGACTTGGGAGGGTCTTCCCCTGTGCACGATGCACAGTTAATGCATGTGCTAGACGAATAGGGGAACTGTGATAGTTTCGCCAAAAATGTCTTCTTTGAGTCATATTTTATGAAAATTTGTCTTTACAATGGCACAACTTTACCATGAAATTCCACTGTGGGGTAGTTCTCGTCTTCTGCAATAACAGTCCCCATGAGGTCGTTTGGGAGGGCAGGGTTAAATGTCTTCACGAGAATATTACCCTGCACCCAACTTTAGCGGTAACTTGCTTGAGAGCATCACACTTTCTTGAGCAATTTCACATTTCCATAATCTATAGCCTTGTAGCTAAACTGCTGTCCATCGACAGAATCCAAGTGATCTGGGTTATAAACGTCTACATCAAAGTTGGTGCTGGCAATAATCGTAGTGTCTTTTTGCTTGGGTATAGGCCTGTCCAGACTTCTAATGAATGAAAGCGTCTCCTGCGAGGGGCGCCCCTCACACACTTCGTTCACAGCTACTATCAATTCCCTTTCTGCATGACGGTGAACCTTCTTGAGACTGAAAATATGTCTCACACCAACACGAAATATGTCACTGGTGAAAATAAATTCACCAGGGTCATTATTTCTAATGTCAGGGACTGGATGCAACTACGTGAAATCTCCCGCCAAAATGACTTGAAGGCCCCAAAAACTATCTCACTTCGTCGAATTTTCCTGCACACGTGTTCAGGTTGGTTGAAAACTTTCGAGCTAACCATGGAAATTTCGTCAATTATCAAACTGTCACACTTTTTGATGCGGTCATCAACCCCCACCCATCCATCATCGTGGCGAATTAACTCAATCAACTCATCGTTTTGGAACCTAAAAGTAACTCAAATGGGGCCAATCACCGCTGTGCGGCGCCGTCTATCCTAACTGCCATGAACTGAACCCCAGCCACCACATCATCCCCTTGAAAAATTATTCGAACTAGGATTGAACACTACTCTACACTTACAATAGGCCTACATAAGTCAACCAAACATTTCACAAAACTAACTTAAACCGGGAACACCTATCAATGGGATGTGGGGCCACTGACACAGGTGTAAAGTTTTTCCGTGTTTCCGTGTGTCAGTGTTCCCCATATTGTTTTGGAAACACTGGCAGATAGATCGACATGTTTCTCTGTGTGTCCTCCATTGTCGAGTCGCGGCTTATTCCGTCAGACAATAGCAGGGGAAGACTCACAGATGGGGAACGCTCAAAAAGGTTACACCGGTCTCCGTCCTCCAGAATTCTCTCATCGGCAACCCAACAAGACGAAACCCAAAATAAACAGCGGAAACTTCCTCCCCAAACCAACATCGCAATATGACTCCCTACGGGGCACCGATATGTGTTTATAAACACCCACTAACGATCTGTGTATCTCTCTTAAAGCTGAACTAGATCGTTAAAAGCAGCGCACGGGAGGTTTTAAAAAATAAGCCGCGCCATCGCGCGGCTTAAATGTCAAACAAGTGCCCATCCGCCATGTTCCAAACGCCCGTCCGCCATGTTTTGAATGTCTCTCCAAACCCAATAGACTTCCAATGTCCGTGGTGGCGCCAGCGTATTCCAAATCCAATCGGCAAAGGAGTCGTATCATGGCCTTGTATGCAAGTACACGAACATTGTACATGGCAGTACAGGAGGCATCAATGTAGGCATCACACAATGTAGGCATCACAATCACTGCAAACAAAACAAAATAAACATTAGTTAGAAGGATAAAACGAGAAATAGGCTACACGCAGGCATTATGAAAATAATGATCGAACTTTCAGTACATTCGGACGGCTGGGAGCGGGCCGGAACTTTCCATACGCCAACATTGTCAGAATGCACTAACAAAGAAGGGCGAGGCCAAGGCCAGTTGAAAAAGGTTTAGCAGGTACACCAAACGGTTCGATATAACTAATCAGATTGTCTAATGAAAAGTAATGAAAGTAACCTACCTTTCAAGATGTGACTTTATCCGTTCTAATGCAGAAAAACACGAAAAAATATACACACGGGTGTGCTTCTCTGACTAAGGAAATCGCCATTTTGTACTCTAGGCCTATGAAATCGGGACACCCTAATCTGAGAGCCAAGAGCCAAAGAGCCAAGAGCCAAGTGCCAAGAGCCAAGAGCCAAAGAGCCAAGTGCCAAGAGCCAAGAGCCAAAGAGCCAAGAGCCAAGTGCCAAGAGCCAAGAGCCAAGAGCCAAGAGCCAAAATTTAAAAAAAATAAAATTTAAAAAAAATAAGGTTGGGTAAAGACTTTTTTAGCTTCTGGGCGTATTTACCGGTATATAGCTTCTTGGGCAAAAGCCTTTCTGGCAGGGGGAGGCAGAATAGCCTACCCTTTTTGCCATTCCTCAAAATGCATTAAAATAATAGGCGTACGTTTTTTAGGCCGAGTTGGCTCTGGAGGAGGGGCAG